>LUCH01008664.1:9261-24252 GCA_013368495.1 Paragonimus heterotremus | reverse complement strand
TGGTGTTTTCAGGAGAAATATTAGCATCCTCAGGTGTGATAAAGCAAGACGAAGCTACACACTCAGTTGGACCCGATTCACTACCTTGGGAGATCATCAAACCTTGTTTGAATGCGCCCTGGGCCGTAAGCTTGTAGGTGAAAGTGTGGCGTAATGTGCGATTTTGGCATTCACTCTCAAGCGGCGTTCTACCCTGCATAATTCTTTTCAGTTTAAAGGAGGTTTGGGACCTGATAAAGTCATGACATCGGATGAACTGCCTCGCGATTGTTCCGCTCTGGGCTTTATACAAAAGCGGGCAGCAGATCTTTTGAGTTTTCTTACGAAGACGAATGCAGGTATATGATGTCGGGCCTATAGTAGTAATCCTCGTCAGTAGCTCCTTAATGCCATCGAGATGAAGCTTATATGGTACATTAAACACGGCGGCATTATATGTGCAATGCATTTGTTTCCTGATTCCTGTTGTCAACATGTTGAAAAATATGCTTGCACTCTCTATGTTATCCATTTAAGGACTTTCCGGTGCTTCGAGGATGCAACATAGGTAGAAAATCTTCTCTTCTAATGTGTCGAATACAGCATAGCTCGTTTTTATTTAGACAAGCTCAGCTTCCAGTTTAGATACCTTACCAATTATCTCCGCTAATACGTTGTCCGCGGAGATATAACAGTTCTAATTTAGAGGGATACTGGCTGGAACCGCCAGATTATCTTCACCTTCTTTAAAAGCAGTCTTTGAAAGGGATTTTGCGAATTTTGGGCTTAGATTATTTGCCGTTGAGTCCTTCAATACCTACTTTAGTGCTAGAACAAGTGGTTTTGACACCGGTCGATCTTGCTTGACGACCGAATTTGGTTATCATAATCTGTCACATAAGAAACGTTTTCAGACGGACGGGGACTTAGATAAAATATAAGCAGACTGTACGGCACAAGTTTTGTCAAAAATAATTATATGGGAAATTTTGACTTAAATATTCACATAATAATTACTTGCCATTTTCGAATCGTGCTAACATCCCCAACATCCTTGGAAAGAGAAGAAGTGAGGAGGTCTGGACCGGGAACCTTATTGCGCTTCAATGACTTGAGCTCCAGGGCCAGTTCTGCCTCCGACGGAGGACCGTCTTGAACGCAAAAACTGATCAATCAGGTCCCGTTGTCCACACGATCTGATTGAGGCCAGCTGAACTGTCCTCAAATCGTTCATCCCACCTGTCAAGTCGGCGCGATTGATTGGTAATAAGTGAACCACCTTTTCCAAATATGGTTTCACTTACGCCGACTCGACAACCGGTACAACCATGGATCGGGAAGAAAGCCTCTTGACATGGAAGACAGCAATTGCGCGACTATAAAAAAAGTTCTCATATGATCGCACTCCACTACCTAAGCACTCCCACGCGGTCAGCAGTGCAACATATAATCCTTTGTGTGTAGCTGCTTTTCGTCTGACTGCTCCCCTTTGGCCAGTCTCACAAGGTTGCACCTGGAAGGACCACAGTTCCAGTCAGCACTGCCCGCCGGAACAAAACAGTACACAAGCCCAACCACCTCGCCAAGGCAGCAGTATTGGTCGGGCTCAGAGCCACAAAAATGTATCAAGACGCACATGGCTTTTTCACAAAGCCATGTCCCAGTAATACATTTGTACACAGGCTTTCGAGGAGTGACAATTTGATAGAGTTGTGACAGTTATTTGAAACGAATAGAGACGAAATAATAATCCAATGCGAAACTTAATAAACTTGTAGATGCCATAATGGTCCTTTGACAGGAAGAATGGATTTTCCATTTATTTGCCCGAACAACAGAATAATATGCCTAACCTTCCGAACTATCTGTGTCAGCGAAAGCCAGTAGCCAAATACTGTCCACGTCAATCTCATCGGCAACGTCTAACAAGCACGCGGGAACCGCTGCAGCTGTGATAGACGACAATAAGGACTCCCATATTGTAGCAGAATTTATGGTCCTACATGGCCGACGCACACGTTTGTACTGCCCTTTCTTTCTACTGCGTTTGCGGACAGCATCACAAGCTGTACAATGCATTCATGAATGCCTACGCAGTCAACAGGTTACACCTAAATATGGTAGCCCGCTTTCTCTTAGGTTACATGCAAATGGTGTGTCTAGGAATAATGAGGCGTTTCATGAACCTGTGATGAGTAGATCCCACCGAGACAAAAATTCGTCTGAGATCATTTCAACTGAATCACTTGAACAGAAGAATAATTAAACGTTGAAAAGCTTTGACAGTGGAGTTTCCTGGAAAATGTCTGTCCGTGGTGGACTGTAACCACTGAAAGGTTACGGAGTTTCACCAGTTCTTGTTGTAGATCGGTCCTGTGGCGTTGTAGGGAATAGTGGACGACATAATTTAGGGAAACCTTTTGAAATTCTCCCTTTCATCTACTAACTGTGCTGCCTAAAGTGATGTCTGCACTAGGTGGATTATGTGGAATCAATGTTGCAAAAAACTGGTTCATCTTACTGGTCTGTATGATGAGTCCGAGCTTGTGTTCACCTTCTGAGATGCCAGCCGTCTGTGTGAACACGTTAGGCTGCATTGACCTTTGGACTCTTATTCCGCGCTTCCGTTTGGGTCGCACATCAGAACCCTAGGCGGGTTTGTGCGATCTCCTAATATGCCTGCCGCACAAATTTTCCGACGCATAATAGAGGAGATACGGGCACAGCTGCAAAACGGCCTTGGAGCAGTGCATGATGCACAGGCAACATTCATTCTCATCGCAACGAATAAAAAGGGTCACTTAGTACACGAGGACGTTATGTAAAGCGACGTCAGACCTAACCGTTTTGTGTTGGTGGTTGGGTCGCCCGCAGTGATGAGCAATGTTGCTGGAAGGCACATTCGCATACAACGGTTGGAGACGTGTGGAGATTTCTTTGGACAATATGATGCCATCTGCAAGGCTGTACATCTTCCACTGCTCGCATAGGTACACATACATTTGTTAGATGGACCGCGACAGTATTCAGTGTAAGGGACTACTGTTGCTGCTTAAGATAGGTTGGTATTTTACCCTATCATGCACACTTGGAAACGTTTCGGAAAAACAAATGCCACTTAAAGTCGCACCGTTTTTATTACCATTTACGCAACACTTCCGCTAATCAACAATCCCCCTTCCAGATGTATCAAGTTGTTGAGTTCGAGAACGTAAGCTTGGGAATTGTACATAGGTCGCGGATAACGCGACCAGGATTTGCACTCTGGCAAAGAATAGCCTCAACGAAGCACCACATGTTGTAACTGAACGGCATGACAGCAACCACTAGTTTGCAGCTTTACCAAGTCAAAATGCACCGTTGTCATGAACCCACCTGGTAGAGAAGGGCAAGTAGAAACCCAAAGACCGCGAGCTGTATCTCTATCACGAATAAACGCAACGATATCGCAAGCGGTACGAAAATCAGAGCGCAAGCATCGGATTCCAACTTTCCCAACTTAGAACCCCCAAGCAAGTAAAGAAAAAGACGGTCTTCAATTGAGCTTTATTTACTGCTCAGCCCGAAGACAAAATTGTGATTTACAGCAACTGTTGTAACTTACTGTTTACCGCTGGTTGTCCGTTACATTTATGAACCAACTTTTGGGCAATGTGGAGACACCGGAAGACGGCGTTCTTCCAAAGTAATGGTTCCATCAACAGACCTGAAAAAGGAATTGAAGAAACAAGCGTGAGCTAAAGGTCCACTAAGCCATGCACACGATAACTAAAGCGGCGTCGAGAACACAGCAGCACGCCCCGACAAACAAGTTAAATTCAATATTTTCACGCAAGTTACTTGAAGTAGCCGTTGGGAGAATTTATGTTGTTAGTAGACTGATCTTGAAGGTGTCGAGAAGTAGGTTTAAAGGCAGTCCATTCTGAGCCTTTCCAGTATTGTAGGAATGGCGTGGGCGAAGTTGGTTCCGGTGCCGCACCCAGATGTCGCTTCCGACGTTGACATCGTAAAGGACCGTGCCATTCCGTTGCTTGACAGTTGCTGCTATTCACTGGGGGCGACCTGGACGATAGTCCCTTGCATAGACTATGTCGCCGACGGCAAATTCACGTCTAGGGAGTTGCTGCACACCTCCCGGTAGTTTGTCCAATGGAACAATAGCTTCGAAACTCGTCTTCAGCTTGCGGCCCATGAGAGCTTCTGCGGGCAAAAATCCATTGGGAATCGCCGGATTCGGGGTGGTTCTGTAAGTGGACAAGAACCTTTGCAACACTTCTTTGGTTGGTCCCTCCCCGCGAGATTTCAGAAGTGCTCTCCTGAGGGTGTCCACGAAGCATTCGACTTGATCGTTGGACTGTGGGTGGTATGCTGGTTAATGTAGGTGGCGAATGCTGTTCTGGGTGCAGAACTCTTTGAACTGGACCGAGGTAAACTACGATCCGTTGTCCGAGACAAGCGTGTCCGGGAGGCCATGTTGGCTGAAAATGTGCCGTAGATTGTTGATAGTGGCTGAGGTGGTAGCGTACGTCAGTGGGAAAATCTAAGGCCACTTAGAGTAAGCATGCGGCAGAATGAGGTAGACCATACCGTTGGTGGGACCCGCAAAGTACACATGGAGGCGTGGCCACGGAGGTTTGGGTTGCTTCCATGGTTGAGGTTCGACGCGCGGCGGGTTTTTGGCGGCTTCGCGGCAGCCGCTGCATCGTTTAAGCAGATCTTCAATCTTGCTGTCGAGGCCAGGCCAGTAGACATCGCTCTTGGTGGTCGCCTACACACGTCCGGCATCAGGGTGTCCTGAACGAAACTGTCGAAGAACATTTTGATGTAACGAAGGGGAATGACGACGCGATCAGCCAGCATCAGAAAGGAGTCGACGACTGAGAGGGATTTGCGTCGTAGATAGAACTGGCAGAGTTTATCGGCTGGTGAAGTTGATGGCCATCGGGTTTGGACGTATTCGATTGCCCGTTGCATTACGCAATCAGATTTCGGAGCGAGTTTGATATCAGATGTCTTAGTTGATGTTGCGCGGATTGCATCAAGAAGCGTTTGACGTGCGTCATTCTCAGGGTGTACAGTGCGATGACTGTGTCTTTCTCAGCATGGAGCTGGCTACTGATGAGTCGAGAAAGAGCGTCAGCCTGGCCGAAATCCTCCGTTCGACGACAGCAGATGTCAAAGTCGTAGTCGACAAAGATGGTGGCCCAGCGCTGCAGTCGACTGGCACAGTACACTGGTATACCCTTCTTTGAGCCGAAGATGGAGAAAGGTGACTTGTGGTTCTTTAGAAGGGTAAAATGGCGGCCGTAAATCATCTTGTGGAACATATTCACAGCAAAGATGCGTGCCAAAGCTTCCTTGTC
Organism: Paragonimus heterotremus; assembly: GCA_013368495.1. Lineage (NCBI taxonomy): Eukaryota > Metazoa > Platyhelminthes > Trematoda > Plagiorchiida > Troglotrematidae > Paragonimus > Paragonimus heterotremus. The sequence continues at coordinate 18,910 of LUCH01008664.1, read as the reverse complement.
GACGTGGCAATGGTTCTTCTCTGCATAAGTGGGAGTGCGTGCTGCATGCATAATGGTTTTCTCAGACCCATCTGCGATGATGTGAGAGATCAATGCGTCAACAACAAAGTTGGAGGCATCTGCGCCTACTACGATACGGAGGCAGGGATCGAAGTGAGTCAGCAAAGGTTTCGATCCCAGCATGCACTTGATTCCGTTGAACGTTCGTTCGAAATCCGACGACCAGTGTCACTATGTCTTTTCTGATAAGTTGGTTCAGTGGCGCTCGGACATCATGAAACGAAGGCAGGAAAGAGCCGTAATGGCCGATGAGACCCAGGAACAAACAAAGCGATGAAATACCCTTCAAAGGTGGCAGATACTGGATAACACGAATGTTCTGAGGGTCCGGACGACGACCGGTAGCGTTGAAAATGAAGCCGGGGTATTTGATAGACGACATGAAACGCTGGCACTTGTCTATTTGAAGCCGAAACCCGTAGTCTTGTAAGCGTTGGAAAAAGGCCGCGATTTGTTCCCGAAGATCATCGCGCGTTCGTCCAGAAATAATGATGTGGTACAGGTAGACAGCCGTGCCAGGCAGGCCGAGCAGCATTGCATCCATGATCCGCTGGAAAATGGCCGGGGTGGCCTTGACACCTGATGGCGGTCTGATGTACTGGTACAGACCGCAGTGCGTGTTGATCGTCAGCAGACGACCTCGACCTGCAGGTATGCGTCGGCCAGATCGAGCTTGGCAAAGCAAGTTCCATCATTAAGGATCGTGGGCAGATCTTCAGGGACGGGCAGCGGATGGCAGTTAGCCTCCAAAGCAACGTTCAGCCCGATGAAGAAATCAGCGCAGGTACGAACTGATCCATTGGCCTTCTTCACGACAACGATGGGGGCTGCTCATGGTGAGTAGGTGACAGGTGTCAGCACCCACAGATGTTCAAGGGGTTTGAGTTCCTGGTCAACGAGTGGCAAAGTTGCGTAAGGTACAGGACGTCTTGAGCGGAAAACGGGTTGGGCGGCAGGTTTTAGGTGCAAAACCGCTTGAGCACGAGTGCAACAGCGAAGACTTTCGTCGAACACCGACTTGAAGCGTCGAATGAGCTCATCCGCAATAGGTGACGGATTCGCTGTGGAAGATTGCAATCGGTCGCAAATGTCCTTGATCGGTAACACTGCCAGGCCAAGTTGTTCAAACCAATCGAGACCAAGTAGGTTGAGATTTGAATTGAACGGGTAACAGACTGCATCGATAGCTTTGTTTTTGAAGCTGACATGACAATGCAGTTGCCCAGTTAATTGCACTATACCACCACAGGCGCTGGTGGTGGAATGGGATGTCAGCCGTACTGGCGGGAGGCCGATTGATTTCCAAAGTCGATTAGAGATGATGGTGATGTCAGACGCAGTATCAAACTGCGCACGAGTTGGATGCCCGTTGATCCGTACGGACATGGACTTTCTGCGTGGGGTGATATCGACTTTGAGAGAAGCAAGCAAACTGCTGGACCTGGCGAGTGGTTTAGACTGAGGTGGGTGTAGCCGCTTGCTGGTTGCGCGTTGGCTGCCCGGCGTGCGTGATTGACAGAAGCCGTCCTTGTGGACACCTTTTTGCAACGTCGACAGCGGCGTTTCTTGAAAGGGCAATAACGCGTGTAGTACAATCAGCCGCAATGCCAACAAGGAGAGGGCGGCCTCTTCTTAGAGGCAGATTTCACTGGGCGGTTCGTTGGGGAGGGTTGTTACTGTTGACTTGGACACACGACTGTGTTGACAGAAGTTGAGGACTGAGCAGGGTTTGGGACCAAGGCAGAGTTATGTTTGAGATGGCCTTCAGTGGTGAAATCCCGAATGGTAACTGACTCGTCCTATTGAATTCGATTCAGCAGGCGTGTGCGAAGGTCGGTACCATTGGGAGACTGGTGGCCGCAGACAAAAATGAGGCATTTGAACTGCTCCTCCGGGGGGGAGGATAGCTTGAACCGCTCATGTTTATAATTCACGATGCCAGCGCAGGTGATAAGATCATCCGAGTCTCTCTCGGTCAGCTTGAGACAGTGGTACTGCAAGTTGAATAGAAAAGACTGGTTATCAAATATCTGAGACAGAATGTTGACCGTCTCGTTGAAACTGATGTCACGTTGGTTCTTGTGCAAGATGAAATTAGCATACCACTCGAGCTCCACAGGGCCAAGTTTTCGGAGAAGATGTCAGACCTTCTAGGAGTCATCGTGATCGGCAAATTCGATACGGAGCAGGTCATCGTGCCGACGGAACCAAAAGTTGAATGTCACGTTTGTATGCGGGTCGTACACCAACTCGGAAATACCGGTTGCCAAATTGTCAACGGATTACGCACTACCAGATTTTGCGGACTGGCTCAAATTCGTAATGGACAAACGTTGTGTAAGCACCTCCATAAGGTTCACATATTGCTGCAACAGCAGTTTAACCTTGGTACTGTCTAACGACACTTATTAGAAGTAGTGGCCGTAGCCGACTGTTACTACCCCACCTGATAGATAAAGGCAAGAAGAAACGCAAAGATCGCCAGCTTTATTTCTATCACGAGCGGTACGAAAATCAGAGCTCAAAAATCGGAACGCAAATCTCCCAACTTAGAACCCCCCCCAACAAGTAAGGAAAAAGAAGGCCCTCAAACGAGCTTTATCTACTGCTCAGCCCGAAGGCGAAATAGCGGTTCACATCAACTGTATTTATAGGTTTGTGGTGGCCTTTGATCTAAGGCACTGATTGGACCAATCACGAGCAAGCGCAACTTATCGGGTGTTCCATAATTCGGACGGGCCTTCAAATTCCCAGAAAATGAAGAATCCATTTTCATTGGCAAGTAATTGGAGTTTTTTGGGAGTGTCTTTCCAACACCTCCCTGTTGAGCACTAGTGATACTGACGTTTCCAAAAAATCGTGCAACGGTTATCAGCTTCCCCTTGTCCTCCCAATTCCCAGATGACTTGCACTTGACATAAATATACCAGCGGATCCTAAAACAATTGTCGTACATACCAGCTTCTGACGGCACGGATATAATGGATCGTGGGGAGAACGCAAAAGGTAAGATGATCTCATGTTTGGTAACATTTGTAGACAACCACTTGTCCTTTCCAACTTCAGTTTTGATGTCCAGGAGGAACGTAAACCGACGTTTCATCGCATCGACGTCGATTATTCCCCACCACCATTACCACTGCAATTAGAGAACATGTTCACCATCTCCAAAACGATTTACGCAGGATCATTGGAGAATCTACCCACTTTTCCAGCCCCATATCCTTTAGGTTAGTGAAGGGTTGCATTTGGCTTGAGAAGCATTCAGCTCTATCATCATAAGCCCGCCAGCGGCACGCAAAGATGCAGTATGAACAGAATTGTGAAATAAATAAAAGAGTTGAAAAACAAGTCTTTATAAGCAATGTTAACTTTCTGCGACAGCTGTAACGGGAAACTTCGTCTTGCGAAATGTATGGATGCGTGAGGAACTGCAAACTCAACTGTTGGAAGTAAATGCGTTGCGATTCCAATACCTTGTTGCTGGTCCCGCAATAACCCAATTCTTTCCAGTGTGCTTCCCAATGCAAACCATATAGGGCTTGCAACTGCTGAATGTAAAGTTAGAGGATGTTGCAGTACACAATAAGTTGATATGTTCCATTGCTCTAATTCATAGTACCAATGTGACCTTTCTCACCTTGATGGCAAATGGACAGGTGAGTGCACTCATAACGTAGTGAGAACGTTACTGACTGACGATGTACCGAAAACCATCAACCGGAGAGGAGAAGTCAACAACTGTATATCGATTGCCTCTTTTGGCTACAGCTATTGTTGGTACGTAAAATTAAAACCATTTACCACTTCTCCAGTGCACTATCCCTTGTGAATAATGCGTATCCTAGCGTATCCCACGCAGACGTTAAGTGAACCATTCCAAGGTGGATTCAGAAGGTCAGGCTGAGTCAAAGAAGCTAACGCCACAGCTACGGATGTTTCCGCATTGTACTCCTAAAGGTATACTATCGGACGTCGTGCTAATGTTGATAGTGTAAATATTGCGTTTAATATAATTTGTACATGTTCATATGCCTCATCATTTTTTTCTGGGGAATTGGAACGGTGTGTTGTATGTAATGATTAACGGCATCATTCAAGACGAATTCATGGGTGAATCCTCCACCTGCTGAAACAACCGTAAGATCTGTTCAAGATTGTCCAAATGAGATTGTTGTCTTGCGTATTAGCTGAGATATTCCGCTTCCAATGCATTCTGAAACTTGGTTAACTGCAGGTATGGAGGCATGTAATGAATAATAAGCTCTTGAAGGTATTAGAGAAGAAAAGGTGTCATTGTGGGGATGTTCATTTTAATACGTTGGGCCACTTCGTAAATGCCCGTAATTTCTTTCTTCTCCACCAGAAAAGTTTTTGACCACAATGGTTTTTCCAATAACTCCAAGATTTTTTTATTTCGTTGATCGTTTTTTGAAGGCAAACGCTAGCTTTCGTCGTGGTTGAGAAGATTGAGCACTCACGATGTAGGTGGCATTCCATTAAATTACATTATAAGGGTGCGCGCAATTTTTTCTCCTCACGTTTCCCCAAGAGTTCCCAAAGTGTCTCCCCAGAACACGAAAGGAACGTTCAGAAACCACTCAGGGAATGGTCGTGCCACTAGTGTTGTTTTCAAAATTAACTTTCAGAATAACAGACGCCCGCTTGACACCAAACAACAACAAAAACTGGATCCGGGAACCTTGGACCTGTGCCACGAACCCGTGTATCAATCGATGAACGTTTTAGCCTTCAAGCGGATCCGATATGTGCACATGGTAGGGCACTGGAATGAGGATAATTAAGATTCTGCCTGCTCCGTGAAGAGACGTTCACTGAAGAAGCTCACACAATCGACGAATCCTGCCATGTATTAATAAGCAATGCGGCAGCATATACATCCTAATCAAAGGTCCCAAGACAAATAGTCGCCAAAAAGAAACTATCTTCCGGAGCAAAAACATCCCGGATGTTATTGCTTACCTTCATCAGTTCAGTTCGGATCACAGGACTTGAGGGGAGTAGCCGGTTGATGCCCAGTTTCTTGCACGAGTGAGCTCGGATGAAACCACCGTGCCGCGACAAATGAAAAAGAATAGCTTCCTAAAACAATGTTTTGGAATCTTCAGTAATATGTAGAACACAGTATATCATTAATTCGGCAGCGAGAATATCCTTGATCAAATCATCATCAGGACTACGTAGATCTCTTGGATACCGGTGGTTGAATTATGCATAAAAGCGGTACCGCAATCACCGACAGCAATCATGGCACACTCAGATTACTAGACAGGACCAAAGCCAATGTTTGTGCTATCATAATCTTCATTCGACTCCTGGATGACAGGAGAAAAATAACCTCCTGGTTGTGATAAAAGAACAAATGAGGAGAAATAAATAACTAAAATAAAGAAGTCCAATGCGAATTGTCTAACTGATAATAAAGACGGGGTAAGAACAACAAAGGTGCGGACAGATGAAACACAGAGGTTTGCCATCAGGCCAAGTAGATCCCGGTCATCTTATAATTATTCTATATCCGGAAATAATGCCAATTAACAAGCGTCAGACCTGCACATAAAGTCGGTAACCGTGATGGACATCACCACCTCGGACGGTAGTGGTTATAACGGTTCACAACTCCAAAAGGAGGGCGCCCCGGATTTATGTCCCAGATCTTCCTTTCGAAATCCTTAATTCGTGCTCTTTAAGCGAAGAATTTTTCACTGCGAGCGAACATCTGCTCTCCCGCGTTAGATAATCCATACAGAATCTCAAAGACTTCCGTAAATCTCCTCCTCCTCGTCTTCTTTCTAAGAAAAAAGTATTGAGATGCTTACATCTGCTGGAGTCGTCCATTCCTCGAAGAACTTCGTAAACCTACGTTAAACCCTTTCTAAGACCTTGGCCTCTCTGACCAAGCAAAGACATCATATCTGCACCCAATGTTCTCCTTGTGGTCTTGCCTAAGCTTTATACAGAGGCACAAGGACGCTGGGTTTTCTTGAGGCCACTGTTTTCATCAGTTGAGAGAGTGCTCGAATTGCTTTACGGGCTGCAAACATACACTGAATAGACACCTGAAAGTCTCCGGTGACCTGTATTCTCAGGTCCTTCATCTCAGTAGTTTTTCTAATGAGCACAGGTTGCCCGGATCATCCTATCCATCTAGGAAAGTTCTGGATCTAAAATGCCATAAGTTTTCTAGATTTTGTAGCATATAACGGGAGCTCCCAGTCAACTGTCCACTGGCGAATTTCACTGAGGTCTCGCTGCATCAAAGACTCGCTCGGGTGTCCGACGAGTTTCACGTCATCTGCAAACATGTAGCAAGGACTGCTGATCCTTTTCGCCAAATCATCCACTTATATGGGGAACAGCAGGGGACCTAAAATGGACCATTGTGGAACACCACTGGCGGCATGTGTGGTGTGTGACTTAGAGTCCTCTACCTTCACATAAAAGTCCATATTCTGCAAGAACGCCATCACTCACACTAAAACACCGGGAGTTATATCAAACGCCTATAATTTCAACATCGTAGGTTTATGATTTACGGAGTCAAAAGCCATTCTTAATTCTAAATGGCAGACCACAACATAAGTTCAGTTTTCAAGTCGTAGGGTAATCCCATCTAAGAAGGTCAGTTAGTTAGAAGGACAAGGCTTTCTACTTGTTGCTGAGTCGCCACCATTCTGTACCTGGTGACATGTTGCGCTATTTTGTCCAATAAGGTTCGTTCAAGCAATCTCACGGACGATGGCGTAAGATCTGTTGCGCGAGGCCTGTAGATTAAAGGCTCTTCCCGACCGCCTCCTCTGTGTATCAATGTGACAGCGGTTACCTTCCAAGCCATGGGTAGTTTGGCATCATCAAGCAATTTGTTCGATAAACCAGCCAACGGAGCAGTCAGCACATCAGCAGGTGGTCTTAAAATTGCCAGGTGAATGTCATCTCGGTCAGCCGCCCTCGTAAAATTCAACTAAGCCAACCGACCTAGCATTTCTTAACATTGACTACCACTTCCTCTATCACGGGTACACTAGGAGCGAAGTCATGTTGCACTGATCTACCATCATGCCGCGTATGCACCTTCTCAGGAAACCGGAATAACGCTTGGGCCTTCTCATCAACGACACACGTGTTTTTCCTTTGTTCGTTACAGATACGCCGAACAGATGCTTGAATGGCGGTTTTGGACTGGACGTAATTGTAGTAGGCCCTTTGGCTTTGTTTGGCTCGTCGAGCCAAGTTCTCTTCCTATGTTAGTCGGCACTCCCGCTGAAACAGGCTGGCTCCGCACCGCGCTCATCAGTACTCCAGATAACGCTTGCGCCCGTCCGTGCGTCTGAATCCCTCCCAAGACTCACCCTTCACGGTCTGAAACTTGCTCGCCCTGCGCCTCCACCACTTTGGTTCCTCGCGGCGCATAACGTTTGAAGTGGAACAATGAACTAGTTTTGAGCTTAGTTCAAATTACTTCAACTTCGTTACCCTCCACATGTTCTCGTCATGACTAATTCCGCCTCATTGATCACTGTATCAGCGTTCAGTACCCTATTGTGCCGACGCCGTTTTACAAGAGGTTCGACGTCAGCTAGCGCGAATGTCAGGCTAATGACCCCATGACCGCTTCGACTAACACGAGGTTGCCCATTTTATTCGGTTTCCTAGCCATCACCAGGTTCAACATACTCCCCAAGCTTACTTCTTATGCGATATACATAAACTAATGCGGGATGTCTTCAATGTCTAACTTTCGTCATCGACCGAACATTCCACCTAGTATGACCCAGATTGTCGTTTCACGCATATAACCTTGGGAGCTCAGTGATTCTGTGATTGATACTGTAAAGCACAGTCGAAACCAACAAGCGCACACGGGTTGAATTTGAATTGCGCAACAGGGGTGCTGCTGTGTTGTTGACGCCGTTTAGTTTTAGTTTGAAGAAAGACATACTGGCCATCAAGCGTGTTCGGCGGAAAGCCACCAAAATAAAAACTGCCTTGCGGCATTTCTCATAGGAATCTCGTCTTGAAATTATTGGTCTTTATCCACTTGAGTTTTAAAGACCCCTGTAGAGTCTGCTACTTTTTTGTTCTCTCGTTACTTACTGTCCTTCATACCTGTTACGTTTATTTTGCATATAAACTGCTCGTTCGTTGTTTGAATCAATACACACTTGGTCCTCGCGCGCCTCGGTTTCTGCTAGCACGTGGTCGTTGCTGCCGGGAGTTAACTGAGACAGCAGCGGATTTCGATACGCTGGATAAACTGGATCTGTTAGAACTCGCAGGAATTTCTCTGTTATAGAAGAGGAGCGTTCTTCCAACTTATAGCGAACATAGTGTAGTGGAATTTGTCATAGACAGTTACCGTATATTGCTTATTGATATAGACGATGCATTTCTTGGTTCCACTACAGTCAGCGGTGACCTAACGCACTTTTTCTTCAACGCAGGACTCGTGCGTCGGTTCTGCAACACGACAGTTGATAACAGTCGAAGGGTGTAGTGACCTCCCAGAGCAGTTTGATTTTCGTTGGTACTTCGTTGTACAATTTGAAACCTCCTGATGAGACATGTTTGCTTAGCCCAGTTGTAGGCCTTATTCCGGCCAGCATGAAACTTCTTCCCTTTTCCGAACCGTGTGCTACACGCAGGAAGCTTACCGGCTGTACACTTTTTTGTTTCTCGGTCGCGGCAATATTTATAGTAGTGCGCTGTTTGTTGTCTTCTGAATTATTGCCATCAGGTAACTCATCGAATCTGGAATGAGCCATTGTGGGAGAGTTTGCACAAGTGATCACAACAAGAAGATGTATAAGCTTCGAACCCTGAGCTTTCTTAGGCAACAGTTCTTCTTTCACAGAATCATCACCCATTGGAACGATCTTCCATTGGAGGTTGTCAGCTGATCTTCCAGGGAGCGCTTCAAAGAGTTAATAGAATCTCACTCACTTAAGAAGTTGTTATAGTAGCATTTGACTCTGTTTTGTTAAATTAATACTTTGCTGTGTTCTCGATGCTCTCTGTAACCCACAAGAGCTATGCTATAGGCTATTTTCAATGACTGCCTTTTAGGTCAACAGAAAACTGCTGACATCGAACTAAACAAACCGACCGGCTCCGGGTGCCTTGAGCCTCCAGCCTCGAACCCATGAATAAATCGCTGAAATCGTTTATGTGTCGTGTGCACGGCTTATTTGGCCTTTGACTCATGTTTGTTTATGTCGTTTTCTTTTACAGGACTGTTGCCGGAACACCTTATTTTTGGAGAACGATGTACTTCGGTGTCTCTAAGTGGTCTCAAACTTGGTCCTCGGGCGTAACAACCAGCCCGAGTAAAGACAGCTGGTTTGTAGGTTACAATACAAAGGTTCGAGGCAGAGACCCAAAGATCCCGGATCCAATCAGCTTTCCCTGCCCAGTGTCAAGCGGACGTCTGTTGGTCTGGAAGGCAGTCACTGAAAACAGGGTTTAGCACTGCTCCAGGGAATTACAGTAAATATATAGGGTATTGTGCGCATTTTCACACTTCGCTTCATCTCTGTTGTATTCAAGAACGACGGAAAATACCAGTAGTAAG
>LUCH01008663.1:5404-19131 GCA_013368495.1 Paragonimus heterotremus | reverse complement strand
CTGTATCACATTATCCATAGTTTGCGCTGCATGACCCACGAAAGTCTTGCCGAATTTACTTCCAGAGGGGGTGAATGTCATGCACTTGTACACTTACCTTCGTCTGCATTATTCATAAAGTTCTCTATCTTGCATTACATCTATACAACTTGTTTACAAGTTGAATAAAGCCTATCGTTTTGGCAACTAGTCATTCTCTCTCAGTAACGATCTATTGATCGAACGTTCCGAATCACTACACACGGCTTTCACGTGTTTTTGCAGATCCACGAAAAGTATCTTTATTATTGACCCGCTTCTGAGTAGCACGGAAAGAGAACTTTGGCCAAGGACAATGTGGAGTTGAGGAGGATAGTCGTAAAGACTTCGAACAGGAGCATAAACACAGAACTGATAAGTGAATGGGTTCAAAGAGGAAATGGTATGATGCAAGGATCCAGCTGTCTACGTCAGGCAATCGCAAACATGCTCAACACATGCGCTTACCAACAGGACATGCAACAGGATATACAGACAGACATTCGTCAAGCGCAATACACAAAACAGACATCACAACATGCCAACCATATTGATTTGTGTGGTTTTTTCTATACTGATTGTCCTTCCTATCGGAAGTTGTTTAGGAGAGGAGGGGGCTGAAAATATCTACGTTTTTCCTGAGATATTGGTTCAATCCCATTTTAAAAATGTCAAGGGTCGGAGCTGAAACGACCTCTTGTGGCAGGTTGTTCCAGAAGGGGATAACTCGGAATGCACACAAATGACATCGGTAAAGCAAACGGTAGCGTTGACGTTGAAGACAGAAACTATACCCTCTCGAACTGGCGTGTTGAGTTTTGAGTACGACTGATGTGCAAGGGTGATTGAAGTCGGTTAACATTTTGTAGGCTAGTATGGTATCTCCTCTAATCCGTCGAAACGCCGGATTAAACGGATGCAAACTTAGAAGTTGGCATATTTCATTTCTACATCGTATTATCCTCTTTCTTATCCTACTGATTCCTCCATATAATATAACTCCAATCTACCCTTTCGTTCGCTAAGTCACAGATCACATGCTTCGTCTTCTGATTGATGAAAGCCATCTTTTCAGGCGTTGTCTTCTTTTCACTCTTTCGGCTACTCCACATGGATCTATTCGTTATAATTTAATCAATCAGATAAAATGGACCGTCTGCTATGACCGGACCAAACTGATGCCGATCCAAACTCCACGGACAGTGGTGACGTTTGGGAACACTGGTAAAATGCTTTTTCAAATTTTCTTCGACTGACTGCTCCTCATAAACCTGACAAGCTAAAAACACACTTCTTTTCCCCTGCCGTACACAAATTCATCTCTCACTGTACGGATTACCATGCTATGAGTGCCACACACCGCTCTCTCTCCATACCACAGAAGAATGAAATTTTTGCACACCACCTCTCAACAACTCGTAAACAAACTCCCAATGAAACTCTCGACCGATTCATGCAAAAACTCCCGAATCTTGCTAAGGATTGCAATTTCAAAGCTGTCAGCGAGCAGAAAAATCAAGAGGACGCTATCCGCGATGTGTTCACAAGTGGACTCTTATCCAGCTCGATTCGCCAACGATTGCCTGAACACAAAACCTTAGACGCAAAAACCGCTTACAATCAAGCAGAGGCTTAAGACCTAATCCAACAACAATCGCATTCGTTCGTACAATCCCACCCTCCAATTCACAATGCAGCTGCTACCGACGCCTCAACAAACACTGCCGAGAAGTTTAACAGGCTTTGCAAGACTACACTAGCTGTAGCTCGGACTAACTTTCCTCTGCGGGTGTGACCGACACCCTCGCCACAAATGCCTAGCAGGAGATTCAGTCTGTAAATCATGTGAGAAACAAGGAAATCACCAAGAGGTTCGCCGCCCTGCGACACACTTGAAACACACGGAATCAGTTTTTCCATTCCTTAACTCCTCTATCATCACTGCTGCAACTTCAACTAGCCTTACCAGAGCCTTCACTGAAGTGGTACTCAATAGGGTAACCATACAGGCGCTGGTTGACAAAGGGAGCTCAGAAATCTATGCTTCTGAAGCAGTCGCATTCCAAAATCGATGGACAAAACTGCCATCAAGTAGCCAACTCATTCTGGCTTCCACACGAATAACCAGTAACACCAAAGGCCACTGTCTTGTTTCATTACTTCACAAAAGTACATCTTGAAGGAATGTTGAATTGTTCATTCTCCCACATGTGTTGATGTGTTATTAGGGTATGATTTCCTACAGCGGCACAAATCTGGGGAAGTATCCTTTCAGGATGTTCAACCCTTAGTGTCGATATGTGGCCTAGCTACCGCTACTCTTCCAGCTCCCTCTCTCTTCACTCAGCTCGATCCATCTTGCCATCCAATCCGCACTAAGTCCAGACGACATAGTCATCGTGATGGGATTTTCATTCAGACCGAAATCAAAAGATTGTTACAAGACGGCATTACCGAACCTTCGCGATCACCGTGGCGTGCACATGTCTTGGTCACTACCAACGGTCATCATAAACGTTGCATAGTCGTCGATTATGGCCAAAGTATTAATCCGTCCAACTACCTGGACGCCTATCCCCTCGCTCGTATCGATGACATGGTAAGGAAGATTTCAGTGTTTCCAGTACGCTGGACCGCCACGGCGCTCATTACCAAATTCCCATTAACGAAGGTGAAAGACAATATACCGCATTTGAAGCGTGCAATAGCCTATACCAATTGCGCCATGTACCTTCTGCAGTGAGCAATAATGTTACATGTTTCCAGCGAGCGATGGACGAGCTGATCCGTCGAGAAAAGCTCAACAGAACCTTTGTCTACGTCGACAATATTATTGTATGCGGAAAAGATGCGAATGTTTACGAGACTAATCTCAATCGGTTTCTGCAAGTGGCCGATAAATACGAACTGACGCTAAATCGAAACAATTGTTTTCGCTACCAAAGAAATTCGTCTGTTGGGTTGTGAAATATCCAAAGAATCTCTGAAGCTGGATCCCGATCGGGTCGAGACGCTAAACAAGCTGCCTGCACATGGAAACTTTAAAAGACAACAGAGAATGGTTGGGATGTTCCCATACTATTTCCAGTGGTTTTCCCACTTTTCAGATAAAATCCACTCGCTGGTTGTCAACAAAAGCTTTCACTTGTCCAACAGTGTACTTTCCGCCTACAAATCTCTTAAATCCGAACTGGTTCAAGCCTCACTCCTTTCCATCACCAGAGATCTTTCTCTTGTCACTGAAACTGATGCCTCAGATATAGCCATCTCTACACTAAATCAGAGTGGTCGTCCCGTCGTCTTCCTCTCACGTACTCTCTCTGCAACCGATCAAAACCATTCCGCTGTTGAAAAGTAAGCTTACGCAATTATCGAAGCTATCCGGAAATAGCAACACCTGATTGGAATACACTTTAATCTGCAGGCCCATCAACGCTCTGTTGCCTTTATGTATGATACGAAAATTGCTAGTAACGTCAGTGGATAGAACTATTTCAACTCTCCTATTATGTTATGTATGACCCTGGTTCAGATAATCCGGCGGCCGATACTCAATATCATGCCTTTTGTGCATCAAATGTTTCTGTCGACCATCTTAAAAAGCTCCATGATTCTCTCTGCAACCCCGGAATTAATCGTTGGTCTCATTTCGTTCGAACAAAGAATCTACCTTTTTCCCTAGACAATGTCAAATCTGTTACTTAACAATGTCCTGTCTGTTTCCAACTAAAACCGAAATTCTACACTCCTTCTAATGGTCCGTTAATTAAAGCGACACAACCCTTTGAACGTATTAATATTGATTGCAAAGGATCGATTCCCTCTTCCACTCGCAACTGCAACTGAATTCTCCCGTTTCCCATTTGCCTTTCCCTGCCCACATATGTCTGCACCCACTGTCATTACCCGATTAACTGACCTTCTTTCCATGTTTCGAATGCCCTCATCCATTCACTCCGATCGGGGATCTACGTTTATGTCGCAGGAGTTGAGACAATTCCTTCACGACCGGGGTGTGGCCATTAGCAGGATTACGAGTTACCACCCACAAGGCAACGACCAAGTTGAAAAGCTCAATGGCACTATATGGAAAACTGCTTTTCTCTGCCAGAGTTTCAAAGCACTGAATGTTGACCAGTGGGAGTACGTGCTTCCGGACGCATTGCATGCTACCAGGTGTGTACTGCTACCAACGCTACTCCTCACGAACGTACATCTCTGCATAATCGGAAATCGTCCGCATGAACTAGTCTGCCTCAGTGGTTCGTTGTGCCCGGAACAGTACTATATCAGAAGAATGTCCGAACATCCAAGTACGATCCCTTAGCAGAAAAAGTTGAACTGTTAGAGAGTAACCCCAAACACGCACACATTCGACTTTCAGATGGCCGTGAGGAAACTGTGTCTCTTCGACAACTGGCTCCCATTAAGAACACATTTCAACCATTAAAACCCATTCTGTCAGACCCCATTTCAACTGCACTACATCAGACACGATTGAAACTACTAGTGTATCCGCAAAAAAACGTTGAAAACCTCCTCCCAGAAACAAAGGGTTAGACCTTACTTACTTACTTCCAAATCACGAGACGTAACCTCCCTTCACAGCTTTGCTATTATCATTGTCCTAAGGTAACCCACTTCATACGTTGAACAGTTAGCCCCAAATAATAAACCTTTACGTCAGTTAATTTTCCACGGTGGGGGAAAATGTTATATTTTACTTCTACATCGTATTATCCTCTTTCTTATCCTACTGATTCCTCCATATAATATAACTCTAATCTACCCTTCCGTTCGCTACGTTACAGATCACATGCTTCGTTTTCTGGCTGATTAAAGCCATCCTATCGGGCGTTGTCTTCTCTTCACTCTCTCGATTACTCCTCACGGACCTATTGGTGACAAAGGTCTGCTCTTATAACTTGGGTATTGAACGCCCCTCATTCGCTTTGTAGCCTATCGCTGAACTTGTTCAAGCAATAAGACATCCCTACGGAGATGAGGGGAAAAGGCTTGAACAGTTACTTCTAGTAAGGAGCGAACCAGGATAGAATAATTGGAAACAGTTTCCCGAGGTTAGGTAGCGTAGTTTACGGTTAATGAATTTAGAGACATTAGTAGCCTTACATGTCGTCATCCTGCAGTTGACGGAGAGACTTAGATTCTGGATGACAATCGACGAGCCCTCCTCTTATTCAGATATACAGTTTAACACTATCAAGATGATACGCGGTCACACTGTTATGACGAAGCCCCGGGACTTTACACTTCGCCATAATCGGCAGTATTTTGTTCAACCTACATCAGTTGCGCAGTCTCGGGATCTGACTGTGGAGCGAATTTATCGGAGGTGTCAAGAATGCCTCTCCAAAGCTGTGTCGTCAACGTACAACAGAATGCATGAAGATAAAAGCGACGGTATTTCATTGGCATATAGAGTGAACAGCAGCGGTCTCAAAATTGACTCTTAGGCAGCCCACACGGGGCTTTTCGGATTAAGTAAGTGCCACTACCTCGGAGAGAGAAGGTGCGTCCATTCATATACGCCCCCAAACACTGCAGCCGTTTCCTTCCGATTAAGTATCACTGCCGTTTAGAAAGCAACATACCACGGTCTACTCTATCGAGAGCTTTCGAGAAGTCCGGCAAGACAATGTTCACTCGGTCCCCAAAATCAACGGCTTTAGTCCATTGCTCATAATCAGTTACTACGTTATTAACGCACAATTGGCCGTGTCTGAAACCGTGCCGTTGGGGAGTGACTGTTTCCTGTATGTAGAGATGTTGTCGAACGGTATCGTCGACAACACTTTCCATTACTTTTGAACAGATACTGTGAACGGAAATGGGTCTGTAGTTGGAAGCAAAGTTACGCGTACAGCCCTTGTGGAGCGGCATTACTTCGCACTGCTTCCAGTCAGCATGCAGTTCACCTTCCCAAAAGGACTTTCAAATTGTCACTATCGAATGCAGCTAAGCAATCTGCACACTTTTTAACAGTCTTGGTGGTATGTTGTCAAAACCCTGAGACTGATTAGGGTTCAACTTTTTAAGCCTAGCAAGTACAGGGATAGGACTAAAGTCTACATCGTTGAGGACGAAGAGAACAGCGAACGTAGGTTGTGCAATTGACCGTCAAGGTGACTTCAGTGGGATTTTCCACGAACATCTTTCCAAGCGTATCAGCAGTGACTTCCGCTGCCTCCGAATTGTTGTTAGTCAGGTCAAAATCCGTAAGCAAACCGAGAATACCTGGTTTTAGTGAAGCGTTTTTAGATCATTGTTTAAAAACCATTTGCGGTTGTTTTAACTGGGCTATCGTAAAGGATTGTAATTCAGATTTGTCACCACGAACAGCCTCGTTATACTTGTTTCCTACAAGGTTATATTGACTGTAAGCTTCGGAGGTGTGTGTTAACTTGAATTGCATCCAGGCATAACGGATGTCGCAAACAATTTATTTCGTATATCTACGAACACCATGAGACGGATAAGTACGAATAAGTTGGTCGTCTTGTCAACAGTCGTCTTGATGTAGTGCTAAAATACCCTCACGGAGAATGGAGATGGTAAGTTCTGAAAGGTCGTTAGAAATTAGTCGTTCACACTTACGTAATCCCCCTTAAAGTAGTTGCATAATATTGGAGGGTCAACTACCATCCTACAGGAGGCACAAATAAGCCAGAAAAATATCAAAGCGTGATCGCTTCAACCGACAAAAATTTTGGTTACTGGTGAGTAGTAGGGGATTTGGTTTATTTCAAATTGAACATCACTCACAATTGATCGCAGCTGTCGCATTCCCATAGACTTTCCAGTCGGCCCCTTTCGAAAAGAAGCACTAGACTCGAGTTTCGCTCTCATTAGAGCTCGTCAGTAGTGCATATCATCGCCACTGTCGGGACTTGAACCACGGACATGCTGTTCATGAGGCAACCGTGTTTACCACTAAGCCATTGACCTCACGTTAGGCACGACAGGATTATCATATGTGAACACCCAACCACTTTCGCTTGTGAGTACTGATCAGGTTGCCCGATCGCCTCGAGAGGAGACACAGTTACTGTCTGTTAACTCCAATCGATGACCCCTCGACTAGGACTTCTCTCCAAGTTGAAATCACAGAAATCATTGACTACTCACCAGTAATCAAATATCGCTCAACAAGTCAATGGTTTCTGTGATTTCAACTTGGAGAGAAGTCCTAGCCGAGGGGTCATCGATTGGAGTTAACAGACAGTAACTGTGTCTCCTCTCGAGGCGATCGGGCAACCTGATCAGTACTCACAAGCGAAAGTGGTTGGGTGTTCACATATGATAATCCGGTCGTGCCTAACGTGAGGTCAATGGCGTAGTGGTAAACACGGTTGCCTCATGAACAGCATGTCCGTGGTTCAAGTCCCGACAGTGGCGATGATATGCATTACTGACGAGCTCTAATGAGAGCGAAACTCGAGTCTAGTGCTTCTTTTCGAAAGGGGCCGACTGGAAAGTCTATGGGAATGCGACAGCTGCGATCAATTGTGAGTGATGTTCAATTTGAAAAAAAATTTGGTCCTGAGGCCCTCAACCAAACCAGGTTCGTTAGTGAGGACAAGGTCTAAGTTGGACAGTGAAAAACCCTGGCGCCATCTGGTGGGACCTAGTACATTCTCAAATGACCCTTATTCAATAGTGATTTGTAGAAACGACACGGCAGAAGAGTCCTGGCTGGAGTGCAAGTTTTAGAGTCAAACGAACCGAAGTCAGCCGGTTAGGAATAACACAAGGAGTGAACAAGAGGTATATTATCGACACGCGAAGTCGACGTGGACGAGCGAATAACAAGACGAAAAAATAACCCAGCGGAACAACAATCGAGCGCGCAGCGTGAGTCGTACGTTCGAGTGTGAGGGGAACTTTTCGGTCTCCATACTCGTTCAAACAAATGTTTACGCACACACAAAAGGTGAAAACAAAGAGTAGAAATGGAAATCGCAATTATAACATGGTTAGCCATAAACAACTAGGGTCGCTACAACGTTCAGAGCTTTTAAATCAATATCCGGGTGATTAAAATCGCCTAGTATTAAAGTACTGCTTGCAGTCAATTCGTCCACTGTGTAAAGCAGCAGCTAGGCTGCCGTCATATATTGTCACTTGTGGGCGGGCGGTATATAAGGACTAAGGCAGGGGCTTATTAGAACAGAAACGGATGCGTGATCAAACAGATTTGGATACTAGACGAAATACTGGATCGTCCAATTCCACGTAGTCTATGATTAGACAGGTACAGTGCAACTTCGGCACTCCGCTTATCGACTCTGTCCTCTCTTAGAACACTCACGTTCGGTGGGTTTACTTCTACATCCCTTATATCTGACCAGAGTTATGTCTCTGCAAGCGCCATAATGTCAAGTTTCTTCTCCTCGCGGAGCAACCTCAGTTCCAGAAGCCTATTCGCCAAACTGGAAATGTTAGTGTGCATGCAGCTCCAGTCATTTTGGTTAATTACAAAATGCCCCAGATGTTACAATCCGACTGTCTGGTATCGTGACATGTGGATGGATGACTATTGTTAGTGCAGCTGGGGATTCAGTTACAAATGGGCTGAGACCGACTTGCGAGGAGTCGGCGAGGGCAAGTTTTTCGAGGTAACTTGTTCAGAGAGATCACTGCCTGCGGAAACGCTAACTACCGATTCGAAGGTTGGAACTGAAGATGATGACCTTCCAAGTTGCTTCTTTCTAGGAAGCGTTTTGTGGACGTGAATATATCCAGGCACGTTCGACTTGTGACAGTTCTATGCGTTCATGATCATATTGGACATGTCCGCCGTCAGAAATTCAACTCTCAGCGGTTTTGGTGCGCCTACAGGGGCAAGGTGGATAGGTCTGGGCATTCGTGTTACTTTAATACAGACAATATCCATTAGTAAAACTTTATCTCTGGTGAATCGTCGTTGGGAGATATCATCATCTGACGACGATGTCGAAGTATACGGCTCTGGCATTCTATGTCTAATAAGACTTCGGTCAGAGTTGTTAAAACAATTCTCCATCTCCCATTTTCTGATTCTTTTTGGGTAAGGTTTTGAGCGTACATGCACCATACTAGAACCCCGAAGTGGGTGTGCTGTTGTGAGTGTTATCTCAGTGCTCTGAGTGCTTTCGAAGGTTAACTTTAACAGGTTGGGAAGCTGCATAAAAGCAGCCGACTCAGACCGCGAAAGTCGTTGGAGTCTTGCTGACTTGCAAAATTCCTCTCGTCTTGTTACGGCACATATTCCGGGTCATAAGTAACAATCGTAATGTTTACACTGCACCAATGATGTTGCCAGTGGTTCTGCAAGGTTAGAAACAATTACACTGCATGAGTTACCAGAAGGCTTGGAGTTTGTGCCAGTGATGAAGTGAAACCCAGCGTCTCCAAAGCGGCTCTTATTATCACTTGTCTTGCCTTTCCTTGTTACTTTATTGACAGCTTCTGGTCTGCTGGCTGACAGGCTTTTCAGATCGGCAGGTTTAGCTCCACTGATTCTTTTTCCGCTACTTGTCACCCATAGGCTCTGATTAACAGCGAAATCCTCAACAGTGCTACTGGGGTGACCGTGATCAACAGCGAAAGAGGTGATCACTTCGGTCTCTTTAGTTGGCTGCTGGACCTCAGAAGTTCCGGCTAAAACCGTTAAGTTCTCATACAGAAGTGAAGGACTAAGACGAGATTCAACAGACCATTTGTTTGACACTAAACACTATTCGTCAAATGTTTGGTTTGCGATTGGGCGTCGGAATTGGTACTGAGACGGCTGGAAGGGTGAGTGACATCATCAGCCGGACATTTTTTGATGGCAATACGTTAAATCCTGTTCTGCATTTATTACAACGACAAACGAGACAACCGACAATGTCATGCGTGAGCGTTTTATAAAGCGCAACCGTGACAACATAATCCCTATTGGTAACCTTAATGATCAGACTGTCTCCGTTTCCAGTGACTACATGAGATTTGCAGTTTCGAGGAACCATATAACATAGATTAAAGTGAAAAGCTTACAGTTTTTGTCAAGCAGGCTAAAACAGCAATCCTAAACCTGTTACTGGAAACCGAACAGTGAAAGAGAGAGCACGGTGGAGTGGCCCAATAAAATGAAAGAAGCAATAGTGGCTTAACAGTTCGGTCACAGATATGCAGTTAAAGGGAAGACGGAATAGCCCGCGAACAAAGAGGATCAGAAAACGCTCATGCCCATTACTCCGAAAACGACATCAAAATTTAACGAGACGACAAAACTACTGATGATTTTCTCATCCTCCAAGAAGACTTTGACATTCTATTCGACTAGTCCCGAGTGAACCGTCTTCAGTTTAATGGTGGTAAGTGTAAAGTTATGCACGTTCGTAGCTCCCTAAACATCACGTATCACCTCGTGGGGTACCCGCTTCAGGTAGCTCTCATCGAGAACTTAGAAACCACTGCTTCGCACACTCTCTCGGGCTCTTCGAACGTTGAAACAAATGCAAAAAAGGTTAGCAATACCCTGGTGTTATTGAAACGTCTCTTTGCCCAGTTCACCCCTAGTTGTTTTCAGATTCTTTATAACAGTTTCGTTTGACCGCATCTGTAGAATGGAACTGTGATCTGGTCACTATGTCTCCAAAAGACTGCAACATCGAGCCACTAAGGCAGTCCGGGGTCGGAAAACTAGGCCGTGTGAGGAAAGGTGGAAATCTTTGGACATGTACTTTTTAGAGTACCGTCGGCTCAGGAGTGATTTGGTATTAACATTTTTGATAATTGAGTTTCCGGATCCTCCGTGCCAGCTGATGCTTAACAGGGGAAATAGCATGACATTGAAGGGCCACTCATAAAACTGGACGTCCACCATAGCAGACTAGAATACAGACACAGCTTCTTCTCATTGCGCGTTTGCAAAACTTGGAATGCTCTACCAGACCATGCTGTTCCCGCTAACTCTGTAGCAAACTTTAAGGCTCGTCCTGCCCAAAATCTATTGCATTAGTTGGGAAGTTGCACCTATGTTCTCCAGTTCGGCTTAGTGTTGAGGACCTTGAGATTCTACGCATCGAGATACAGAATCCTTAAAAGCACTAGCTTCCTACTTCTGTCTATAACCCATTGAACCCACTGAACCATTGAGATTTTGTATGGTCATGTAAGAGGCTAGCAGTAAGTTGAAATCGTGCTGATCACTGGTTTCTTGCGGAGCTGGAAGTATAAAACTTGTGTAGTATCCCCGCTTCGAGATATTCCGGTAAGATTCAGTGGTATGGAGTTTGTGTTTCCACAACAGATTCTATCTCGGTTTGGTTGTTATCCATCCGCACCGATCACGTGAACTGCTGAAATGGTGAGAGAATGTGAGGTGTCTTGAGTGTTGAAGCAGCCAGCAGCAGTCGGGCACCTAGGAGGTTACATCGTTTAGTTGTATAACAGTGAAAAGGGAAGACTATACGAAGAGGGTAGGGGGAAATGAGAGAAGACGGGAGAAGAAGGAAATGACAACAATGGATGTACATGGGGCCACATGTATCTGACTGTCAAGGGCCACCTTGGGATAATCTAGTCATCTAGTTGACTTTTGAACGCATCGACTGACGTTGCCATGACAATCGTCGCAGGAAGTGCGTTCCATGTCGAACAGACTCGGACAGCAAAACCATACCGTCTGCATAAAAGGCTACTACGTGGTATAGAGAACTTCTACCTATGACCTCTGAGACTCACTGTATTGGCGAGTATAAAAAGATTTTTGGTAGTGACTCAGAGAGCAAAAGAATTTGTATTTTAATATAAGGTCGCCCCTCAGACGCTTGTAGGCTAGCGGGAATAGTTCTAGCTTCGACAAACTGTCTTCATACGACAAGGAAAATAGACCCTCAACCCGTTTAGTGGATTGTCTTTGGACAGCCTCTAGAGCAGTGACGTCTTTCTTCCAGTACGGCGCAGATGCCTGTATGTTGACTTCCAGCAGTGGTCTAACCAGTGTGTCGTAGATACGTGAGAATCTTTCGACTTGGAAGTTCCCAAGGATCCTACTAAGCGTAACTAACTTGCAGCTAGCTTTCTTTACCAACAACATAATGTTAATACAAGAGGAGAGGTCCGATGTAACGATGGTACCTTGGTCGCGCTCCTTGTGGACAACGGTTAGAATAGCACCACTGATGCGGTATGCTCTAGTGCTGTGATGACGAACGTGCATAGTCTTTGACTTGGACGTGTTGAAGGACAATCGATTTTCCACGGACCATAGATGCAGGGAATCTAGGTCTCTTTGAAAGTCCTCTGCGTCTTCAACGCTGTGTAAGACACGCCATGGTTTCGTATCGTCAGTATACATCACAACGGGAGAGTTACTCACGCCTGGGAGTTCATTAACGTAGACTAAGAATAATAAGAGACCCAGTACGGAGTCTTGTGGTACACCAGTTGTGACGTTGAACGGCCTGGATAGCTCACTATTAACTCTAACTATGAATGTCCGACAGGATAGGTATCGTTTGAGCCAAAAACAAACCCCACTGCATAAGCCCACATCATTCAATTTGTCCAATAGTATACTGTGATCAGCTGTACCGAACGCCTGCGTGAAGTCTGGAAAAAAAACAGCATCAAGTGGGAGGCGTTCTTCGGCAGCTTTTGTCTACGAGTCAGCGGCAATCAACAAGTTGGTCGTGCATGAGTTTCTGAAGCCGTGCTGCTCCGGTGCCAACAGTGAGTACTTAAATGTTTTTTTTTTAAGAAATTGTCTACTATGCTCTCCATCACTTTTGACATGGCTGGTAGTAGAGCAATTAGTCTGAAGTTACCGGCGTCCGTTCGATCCCCATCCTTGTAGATGGGAGAGACGATGTGGTACTTTTAAGTGGCTGGAATACAACCAGCATAATATGAGTGTCGGAACAAACAAGCAAGCGATTCCGCCAGCTCATCTGCGCAATCTTCCAACATTTGTGGGAGTATCTCGTCAAGCCCCGGGAACTTATCAACGCGCAGCAGCAGTAACTTGGCGCCTGGGTAAAGTAAGGGGATGAATCCGAGGAACGATTAGGATAAAAAACCGTGGTGCATGGTTTCGTCTCAGCGGAGTTGCTGAAGACAGATGCGTACTGAGCACGGAATATCCCAGCTGCCTCACAGTTAGAGGCAGAGGGTTCTGAAAGTCCCATGACACAGGACATGGCAGCTTTCGACCCGGTCATGAAGGCCATGTGCCCGAAGAATGGTTTAGGGCAATCAGCGAAGGATCTCGCAAGTGGTACTTGGTGAGCCCCGTGGTCGACTGCTATGCATTGATTACGACAGCATTTGTATGTCACGTGTAAGGCGCCATCTCCTTTAAGGAGAAAAGGATCCCACAGGACTCACTTCTCTTCCACTAGACGCTTGGTCAATGGTTAGAGCCAGGACGACTTGCAGGTGGGACGTGGAGTATTAAATTGGACTGAACTAGTTATCACGGCGTTCAGGTGCAAAATACTACGCTCTAGGTGTTCGTCTATTGGGCTACATTGTTCAGGTGGTGGCCACTTAGCTTGGGATAAATGTTCACGCACCGTTCGACAGAATGAGACATCAATGTCTTATTCAATGTGCCTTCGGGCTAGGCAAGGCCCTCAATGCCAAGTGAGTCGGACTCTTGAGTCATTGGCTCCCGGTAGGGTCCCCCAAGAAAACCCCATATCCTGTTGTCTCGCAGGTCA
>LUCH01008661.1:3683-17897 GCA_013368495.1 Paragonimus heterotremus | reverse complement strand
CTTGAAGTCCAAGTATCGAACCTTAACTTTCTCACCTCAATCCAGCCTCTCTGTGATCTCACCGTGGAATCGACTCAGGTTGGTGAGACATGACTTATGCCCCACAAATCTATGTTGGTCTGCAAAGAAAAGCACATTTTCAGTAAGATGTCTCACAATCCTATCTCTAATAATTCTTTCCAGCAGTTTCAGGACAACTGATGTGAGACTTACTGGTCGGTCGTTGCCCATCTCGTGCTTCTTACCCCCCTTAGGGATGGGTAAATCCCCTGCCTTCCTCCAGTTATCTGGGATGATGGTCTTCTGTAGGGTATGATTAAACAACATGATGAGAATCTATTGTAAGATTACTGTTGATCCAGCGAAGATGCCGTCCTGACAACTGCCAATGTCTTTCTTTGTCAACCGGATTCTTCGTTTCTATCAGGTATTCAACATGAAACCATTTTGTTCTGAATAATATGCAGTAAACCTGTGAGATGTACATTTTGTTTATATGCATCAACTGCCACCTGTTGGACCAATAAGCGAGAGGCACGATCTATTGTGTATTCAATTGGTTTGGGCGGGTTGCATTACTGTTTCTGCTTAACTATGTGCGCGGGGTTCGTGTTATTATTCCTGATTCTTGGAACGTTTGCCGATGATGTAAAAGATGTCGAAAGGAAGAAGGTATACCGGCGATTTTTACTCGATCTTTTTAGCCATTGTTCCAAGCTCCAAAAACTCCACCGGACGCCTATCTTGTGTTGTTTTTTGAAAAACCATCTGACCTGAAAACGAAGTAGGTTGTGGCGTTTATTCCCTATGTCAGACTTGTTTCGTCGTTGGCTAAAAAGGATGGAGCAGATGAGGCCATTGCGAAATACGATGGTCAGTGGGCAGTAGAAATAGAAGAAACGGCTGCTCTTGATAACGATTACTCGTTGGTTCTCAAGTCGAAAGCAAAACACCACGCGATTGCTACTAAGCTCAGTCGACCCATACGGTTTGACCAAAATGAGCTTGTCGTTCAATACGAAGTGAAGTTTGCGAACGGCATTGACTGTGGCGGTGCATACCTAAAACTTATCAGCGACAGTCCTCATCTAGACTTGGTAATTCTTCCTTCTAGCTCATTTTCTGTTTCCAGAATAATTTTAACGATAAGACGCCCTATACTATCATGTTTGGTCCAGACAAATGTGGTCTTGATCATAAGGTATGCAAATTAAGCAACAATTAAACTGTCAGTTTCACTTTATTATCCGTTACAAAAACCCGAAAACTGGGGAGATCGAAGAAAAACATGCAAAAAAAGTGACATCTGATATCGATCGATACTTCTCAGACAAGCGAACTCATTTGTACACGCTGGGTTAGTGCCATGATTTCGTCCTATCTCCCCCTAGTATTGCGATCGGATAATACTTTTGAGCGATACATCGATCAAGTGAAAGTCCAAAGCGGAAGTCTACTGAAGGACATGGAGTAAGTTTGATGCGTTCTGGAAGATCGCTGAATAGTTTTGGGCATCACAAGCTGTTTCTTCCACGTATGCTAATTAATCAAGCCTGTATCCGGCCAGCGCCGCTTTCCATAACTACATAATGTTGCGTCATGTTTGTTGTAAGTGCCCTTTGCAGTTGTATGGTACGCACTTAGTGTTTTCTAAATTTTGTACACATGCCCATACGCAAACTTTTTTGTGGGCGGCGTAGGCTTTTTTTGTATTCCTTGGCTGTTTAAGGACACCTTGCTCATTTCCACTCAGGTCCAAGTGGCCACAAGTGTCTAACTTGAGCATAGTGGAGTAAAAAATGCATCTTGAATGTTCGTTTTGGTCCATGTAGTATACATTAACGGTTCATAGTTATTACTGTAGCCTTCCGTAAATCTTGATTTTCACTGACTGAGTTGATGTTTTAGCATGTTTACCTGGATAAGTCTGTCTTGTGGACAACTACGCTGGTTATTTTCCAGGTCTTTGCAGTGAAGTTAATCTTGAACATTACCCCTAATTCACTTCACTGTTATTCGTGTTTTCCCTCTTATTGTTGGGCTTAGAGGAACAGTTCAGTCGATCACGCTGTTTGAAACGGTTATCAAGCTGATTTTTCGAGTAGAGTGGAAACTCTCCATTTATACAGTCACAATCACTAAGACATGTAAATTATTCTTTCGTAGCAATTCTGATTGTTTCGTTTGATGCCTGTTTTAGACCTCCGATTAATCCTCCTGTCGAAATCGACGATCCGAATGATAAGCGACCAGATGATTGGGATGAAAGGGAGACTATAGTTGATAGTAATGCAAAGAAGCCTGATGATTGGGATGAAGATGCTCCGGAATATATAACGGATGAAACTGCGGTCAAACCAGAAGGTTGGTTAGACGATGAGCCTGAAATGGTGCCTGATCCGGACGTAGAAAAACCAAAAGACTGGTGAGTTCATTCATATAGCTCTCATGCTATTTAGTGCCACATATTTGACAGTTGTACGAGTACACCCACATAATTGGAATATTAGTGAACCAGATGATTAACAATGAATCTAAAAATTCCGATTGTTCACGACATTTGGCAGCGTCTCCCAATACCATCGTCAGTAATTACGCCAGCGATAGGTACTGACGCCCGAGTAACGCACGACCACTCAGCGAAACCAATATAACACGAAGTTAAGTAAATATCAACAGCAGCCTTTTCACATCTTGGTGCCAAATAATTGTTTGGACTTTCTATAGCTTATTCCAGCAGATTATGGGCAATTTCAGTGCGTCCATCCCAAACTCTTTTGATGTACGGTATTTACGGTAGTTAACCCGAACCACTTTCTGATTTGACAGATGACAGATAGACGAACTTTATTCTAGCGTTTGTTGTGAGATCGATATTCCCTGCACGCTCGCAACTAACCAACAAACTTACGCATTAACTCTAACATGCTGTCGTCAGTAATGAACACAAGCACAAGTCTGTTAGTCTTCAATTGATATTTTCACGTTTCTCTTGAGACCACACTCCACATCAAATTGGTATATTTTCACATTTTTATACAAGACGTTCGCTGCCGCGAACGAATTCATAACCGCCGC
The DNA here is from genome assembly GCA_013368495.1 of Paragonimus heterotremus. NCBI lineage: Eukaryota > Metazoa > Platyhelminthes > Trematoda > Plagiorchiida > Troglotrematidae > Paragonimus > Paragonimus heterotremus. The sequence goes on along the minus strand of LUCH01008661.1, from coordinate 14,819 downwards.
GACATGTTTGGCAATCGATTTTCTTTGTAACGGTTTATTCAGAGCATACCAACCGATTTGTATTGTCAGTCTAAAACCTCAAGGACTGTATAGTTCATTGCAGGTTAGAGACACATCAGCCCACCTGAAACCACGAAATCTATTATCCCATTAACAATCATCATCAGCTGGCAAGCCATTCCCCACAATTGTGTCTAGATCATCGTCCGCCGCGAAGCTAACTTAGAACAGTTATAGTGATCAACTTTGTCGAAACGTTTATAGTCGTAGAGTGAACTAAAACTGACCTGTTTGCGCTTGATCGCCCCAATGTCTGTTTAGTGTAGTTGTTTAAAATTATTCCCTTTGTTAAATAAAGCAAGCAGACAGCCATATCAACACATTTGAAAACTCACTTAAGAACCACTGTATCAACCAGGGATTTTTTCCCGTAACCCTTGTGATGATCTAATGTATGCACTCATGGCCAACGTGGAAATGTTCGGCAGCTTTTGATGCTTAAACAGTACAAGTACGGTGTGCTCTACCTCAGACGTTGGATGTAAGTTCAGTGTTCAGAAAGCACAGTGATTTATGTGTCCCACAGTTAGTTTCGCTGGTGATCAGTTGATTCAAGGTTGGAAGTTAATTTACTCTAATACTGTACGAGAGATCATCAAAAAGTTCTCGACCACTGCGGTGGTTGTAGAAAAGTAAAAAAAATTTGTTTACTACTCAATAACGTGTGCTTAATTCACCTGACCTCTAAATCCTGAGTACCATCCCAAAAGATCTCTGGGCCTCAATCGTCTTTCGGGAATTGGTTTCAGGTTCTTCTCAACCTTCTTTCCACGTAGCTTCTTCGGGGGTTGAAACCAGTAAAAGTAACCGGGGATCAGGTCTGGAGAGCGCACTGGGCGCTCATCTCTTGAGAGCCACGGATTCGGAGAACCTGAATCGATATGTCATACAGATGATACATCACTAGTCAACTTTGCGTGACATTTTTTCTCGATTGGCCCATGCACCTGGCCCATCCCAGCATAACAGAGGCCAGTGTTTGTTTAATGCGACACGTAATCGGACGACAAAGTATTTGAGCAGCCTCAAAAACTGCCCACCATAATCTCCGCCTGTGGTTAAGTTCGACATTTTTGCGACTGCGGGTGCACTGCCTCTGCAGCATTGACCGCGTTTCACAATGTTGAAGCCGTTTGTCGTCGTTTACAATACTGTAATAGAAATCGACTCAATCGTCTGTGTATATCCAACTATCCACTATTTTATTCCTTTCCATCCGTCCTCCGCATCGTTGTCAGCATTGTGCGTACTCATCGAATGCGAACTTTTGACGCTTCAAGTGTTTCATGCAAATTTATTGTATCATCTCAGAGGTATGCTAAATGCCTGCGTTATCCGGCTCACTTTCAATCCCCGTTCTCTGGGTAAGGGACGCTCCACAACAGCTCATTTTTAGGGAATCGTTGCATCCGCACGGCGACCATTGTTTATTTCATCTTTAATTGTATGTTGGCCCTGCATATATTTCACACATTTCGCCGCCGTCCATTTTGTATGAGCTTGGTCGCTAAACACTCACAGGTATCCTTTGGTATATTGCTTTTATTCAAAAATACGCGACCGGTCGGTGTCCAAAATGGACTAAATTTTCACCTAAAGTCAAAATCAGCAGATGATGAGAGAGACGCCAATCTGTTAACTGTTACTACACGTGATGTAACTACTTCAGCATGTAAAGTGAAATATTTCAGGGCACTACAATATTCTCAATTCAGCAATGTCTTCACCGCCTCTCGTTTAAGGGAAGTGCATATCTTGGTGATAGTCGCAGATCACCCAATCAAAGTAGGTCAGTCATTTTCCTCAGCATAATCTAATTGTCTGACTTTTGAAGTAGGCTTCATCTAGGATTTTCCACAGTGCTGATATGGAGTTTATCCTAATTCTGCCGGTGTTATCAGTGATTTTTTTTTACTGCTGGTTCAAGGTAGCTCAGTGATAATGTTGAGTGACAGCGCTTCTTGTTACTGTATGAACCACAGATTTCTTCCTGTGGTTATCCAGTAATTATACGTGTGTCAGTTGTTGAAATGTTACTTCTGAAGCAGTGTTTCGGTTTTATTGCTACCCCATTCTCTTATGTACTCAAATCAAACATTGCTTCACAGTTCATGTTTCCGAGGGTACTAATGCGGTTTTTGTCGTTTTTTTGCTGACATCGGTTGTCACCAATAAAGTAACTGCACTGAAAGTGTTCAAATCAGGGACTTATTCGCCATTTGTTTTATATGGGGTTCTTACTGTCTATTACTCATGTTCTTTAGGGATTCGGAAATGGACGGCGAATGGGAAGCGCCACTTATCAAAAACAAAAATTGCGAGAACGCTCCTGGTTGTGGAGAATGGCATAAACCTCAAATTAAGAATCCTAATTACAAAGGAAAGTGGTCTGCACCCCTCATTCCCAATCCTGCTTTCAAGGGAATCTGGAAGCCCGCAAAGATTCCAAACCCGAACTACTTTAAGGATGAAGAGCCTTTTAAAGGATTGACTCCCGTGGTATGTTTTGTTCAAAAAAGGCTGTTTAGGTTCCGTTTCTTGCTCCAATATATTTTGTTTTACCGTTTAAAGAGTGTTTGAACATTTCTGTTTTGTTGTCAGACAGTCCACTAATCGATCTTGTGTTTGCTATACTTGTTCATATTGCTATTGAAAATGGTAAACTATTGATAGACCGAGAACTGCCCTTACTACCGGCAATGGATTTCTTTTGGATTATTTCAGTCTGCCGTTGGCATGGAACTTTGGTCAATGACAGAGAATATCGTTTTTGACAATTTTCTGATCGTTGATTCGCTACGTGCTGCTAACGAATTTGCAAAGGAAACATGGGCTATCAAGTCGGATGCCGAACGATTGGCGGATCCCAAAGCAGTGAGTGATAATACATAAGTTTTCTTTACTGTACGGTTTCTTGATGTGCAGCGTGTCGATCAACATTGTCCAAAATGATCAAATTTTCGTCAATCGTATATTTGATCCAGTTGGAATAATCGTCACTGTTTGTCCACCCGTGTCTGCGAATCCTCTGTTAACCGTGTTGTGTACAAGTGTACGTCAACTACCGTTCTTGTAGACGCTGTTGATGCAAGGTTATACATATCGTCTCAGTGAGGATTCGAGGCCTAATCTTATGGCCAAGAGCCGTCAAACAAGGCGCTGTGTGTTGGAAGTATGTAGCACGAACATCAGCGGTTCTGGGAGAACTGGACTGTCTGGCCATGAACGAACAAGCGGGACTACCTCTATACGCCGCTTCATTTTTTAATTGTTAGTTAAAAAGTTACCCGTTGAAACACGTGCATCATGCGAAAACGATAGTTGCCGAATGCGTGATAAATTGCTTCACGAATATGTTAACAGCCATGTGAGATGTGTGATTGCGATTGACGCCACTCGAGCATTACAGACAGTTTGTCGAGACATTACAGGTTCCGGTCTTGGTTGTCTTGAACACTTGTCTAACTTTGAGTGACCCGACACATTCAGGTGACTCACTCACGAATTATGTAAACCGTAAGTTAAGTAGAGAATTTACTCAACTAAGTGCTCGATATTCTGCTTTTTTATTAAGATCGAAACCAAAATGTAGACCATTCAACTTATTTGATCCAACTTTAAAAAGCTCTTTTTCTCATGTTGTAGCACAGCGTAGTTGACGCAGTCCGTGAAACGTACAAAGAGAAGCCGTTCTTGGTGTTTGGAATCGGGTTGGCCTGCGCCATTCCATTGTTACTTTGCTTGTGGTACGTGTGCCGTCCGGCTACTCGTAGTCCAGTAGCTGTGCACAAAAAGACCGATGCCCTAAGTCCGGACGACGAACCAACCAAGTATGATGCGCCACGATCTGTTAACAATCCACGCCAGAAGGTGGATGCCAATGAGGACGAAGAAGAGGCAGATGAAGAAGAGGAAGAGGAAGAAGAAACAGAGGATGATTTGGTCCGAGTGCCAACCAATGCTAGTGGGGATGTTAACACGGCCAAGGTCGCAAGTGGGAAGGCGGATTTAGAATCTGATTCTAACGAAGAATCTACTGCCACCAAAACTGAAGTAAGGAACTTTTTCCATTTCATTTATTTGTCGTCAAACCTTGGGTTAGTGCAACCTTTTTGGGGCGTATTTTCTTTTTAAATTGATCTTCGAGATTGCAGGGTATTGCGGGCCTTGGGGACGGTAGACGAATGCCTAGTCTTCAACCTTTTTTTTTAAAAGGTTGTCCCAAACTTCATGTTCGCTTTTCTAATCGAAAACCAACGAGTTCTCGTATCTCTTTTTTCACTCTTGGGCTATTCATTATCTGACCGGAGCATACAGCTCTACTGCCATTTGACTTCCGTTCAGGCCAGATTGTATTACGAACGACTCATGTTATTACATGCAACTGCCAGTGGTCTCTCCTGGAGCTCTAATAGGTGCTTCTCGTCTTGTTTCAGCCTTCACAACATGAAAAGCAAACCGTTCACAAGCGTCGTTCTCGCAAGGAGTAGACTGCTTCACGTCATCTTTTGAAGGTTCGGCAATCATTGCTCGTTTCGTGCCACACCGATGGTGTGCATCATGTTCCGTGAGAATGAACGTATACCACTTGCATTGATAGCCATTTTCAACCGTAGAGCTTTAATTCCGTGATGTATCGGTTTCTCGTTCTCTGTCTTTTGTGTAAACATCCCGCGTTTAGGCGTGAAGCTTTAAAGATAAGGACCGTTTTGCCTTCGCTTTTTCCATTAACTGCACTGTACTTACTCCGGTTATGTTCGATTACCTGCATACCCGAATTACTGTTTTCCATGTTTTCACCTCCATACGTCTAGATGATGTTTGTTGACAGTTTTCGTTTTCATCCCTTGCTGTATGTGCATCTGCACATTTTTCCATTTTCACTGTTATTTTGACGTGGATTCCACTTTCTATGTATGCGTATAATTACAACTCCAAATCTCTAATCAGATGAATTTGCTCACTTTTGACTGGTTGTCCCGAAATCTCGCTTCAACTCCGTACACAACTTTTGATAAGACAGTTAAAAGCTTTTGTCTGCACGATTTACGACCCATGAAATTTCCCTGCATATTATCAAGTACATGCAGCAGAATGAGAGACTACGAAGCGGAAAACGGGCGACTCATACGACTTAACATACAAAGAGGGATATGCAGATGTGCTATGCTCTACTCAGTCGTTGTCGTCGTTACCATGACAGTGTTACGGCAGAAAGCGGGTTTTTGCACATATAGAAGGGTATCGTCATTTCAGGGCAGCTGGCTCGACATACCGCAACAGTGGGGACTTATCAGTTGCGAGGATAGTCCCGAATGCTTCTGTGGATTCATCTGGTGATGGCTGTCCAGGAGATGGCGGGCGATCACTGGTGCTCGTGGTTTGTTCATTTGTTGTGGTGTGCCCATGTGCTTTTGCTTGAGCCGCCTGCTCCCTCATTTGTGATTAGACGTGTTCTGAACTTCGGTATTTCGGCTGCCGTTCTGTCATTTTAATATTGCTTACCCTGCTACTAGATGGAAGTCGGCAAGTAATGTGCGATTTGACGAAAGACAGAAGTTGCAGTTTTATAACAGATTGAAGTCAAACTCGTGGTGTTGATTAGATTAGTAGATCCGTGGCATGCATGCATGACGTTGCACCAACGTACTGACATTATCTCCTTGTTCAGCAATGACAAAAATACTCAGTTCTTCTACCACCATCACTATTTGCTCCGGGAGTTTTTCGCTCGGAAACTCGATTGGCAGTCATGAATACACACCAAGCCAAGTGAACCTAATTAGTTGATTGTAGTTCCGCGGATCGTTTCGTGAGTGCAGATCTTTCTGATCCTACCGAACCATATTTTGTTTAGGCCTGTCTTATAATGTCATGACATGTAGTTGCTAACTTGCAAGTGCTGACCATTCCGAGCGCACTTATGATAGACTGAGCGTTTCGCTGAACCGCCAGTCCGTCCGATATCTAAGAACGGAAGAAAATCTACGTTAGTGTTCCGAGTCTGATGTACTGTTGGCACGTGGTTCGTCACTATCAGCCACCAGTTGTACATCACCCACGTGGCGGAGAAATAAATGTTTTATGGATAATCTGTCGCGTCTGATTTTTTAGATAAACCATTAGGAGGTCAGCCAAGATAGATCCTAAAAGGTTCCCCACGACTGCCCATCACTTTGCCTGCTGGGTTAAACCGCGTGGCAGTCAAGCAGCAAAGTCAAGAAATTTGAAGACCTTGACTGCTACACTGAGCAGAGTAGGTAGGTGTCGCCTGTCTGATAGGGATCCTTGTGATCACGCAATTCGCGTGTTAGAAACGCTATCCGAGATGGCGGTATGCCACAGTCAATGGCGTACTTGCATCTGTGCCATTCCTCGTACCCTCGTTTAATCTTCTTTTACCAATTTTCAGTCTTCTTAGTAACGTCTTCTAGGATTTTCCACTTCATTGTTGAGCTGAGTTAGACATTGACAGAACTAGTCGCAGTAACACCTTGTCCCTATGAATCTTTGGAACTCCACAAAGCCTAGATGTGCGAGAACATTTGGATTATACGGCCTTCGCTTCTATTGATTCAATTAACTTCATTTGTTACAAAAGTTAGGTTTTGATATGCTTTGTTCGAACTTACTAAGAGAATCAGGTATGCCTTCGACCACGAATTTCGAACGGTCGTTCAAGTTCAACGGCATTTTTCCAATATAATTCGGTTTGCCAAGTAATGTTGTTTCTGTTCGGGTGCAAATTTACCAAGGCGTCAATCCTTCTGAGCTCATCCACCGCTTCGGTATGAGGGCACACTTGTCTGGAACCAGCCATGGGATATTGTTCGAGGTCGAACAGTTTTTTAACCTGTTAGCCATGTTCTCTCGAGGTCTAAGCCGGTTTTGAGGGTTGACCAGAAGTAGCTCGTTATAGAGCTTGTGTTTTATTGGTGCTGCGTTTTTTCGCCATATTGCAGAATTTTAACTTGCGTGGAATGGCTTCTAGTTGCAAAGAGACCAGACGCATTGAATATATCCATCTGAGATTTTCATGCAATGGTACGCATTCAGCTGCTCCAGTCAAACTGGTCGTTTTTTAAATTGTCCACTTATAAAACAGAACTCACAAATTTCAGTTTATATACCAGACTGACTTGATCCACGGGAGATCGTTTATTCATACACGTTTAAAACACTGGATTCCCTTAATCCATTTAGTCAAAACAGAGAGAAGATATTGCGAGATGTTGACATTTCGATTTACTCTCATCAGTCGTCAGCGTAAAACCAGCAAATTTTTATACAAACTGCGTATAGCAAAAACAATTGAACGAACCAACCACATAGTTCTGATATTTTATGCGACACTAGTTCATTCAATTTCATGGCAAGAAGATGGATTGCATCAGCGCCTTCTGTGCACAAAAAACTGGCCGATGTTATATATATATATATATATATATATATATAACATCGGCCAGTTTTTTGTGCACAGAAGGCGCTGATGCAATCCATCTCCTTGCCATGAAATTGAATGAACTAGTGTCGCATAAAAAAAAATATATATATATAGTTGGGGTTTCTCGTTAGAGGTCTCAACGCGTTGTTACTTCTTGAGTTGTGAGAGTCTGATCGCACCTGATAGTCTTCAGAGAAATTCGACAGGACAAAAGTCGTACATCAGCCTTGACTGCCCCACTAAATCCTTTTTTTCGGGAAAACGCTCTGCAACCTTGTTAGCCAGGTTGTTCGTGCGTGCCGTCGTATTGCTTTTGATGTGACAATACTGTCCGTTTTCAGCTATTTCTGGGCACCAGAATAAACGTATACTCCGTAACTATGGGAGTTGGTTGAAATGAAGTCCACGAAGCTCGCATTCGTCCGGCTGGCGAGTGGTTACAACCCCCCAAATTAGCCATGTGTATGAACATGAGCATCCCTCTTGGTCTTTTCGAAGGACTTTCCCGGCTTTCCTTGGGTATACACTGTAGTCAGTTTGCACGCGGTAGACCGTTTGATCGGGTGAATGGTGCTGTTATGATGGTCAGGTTGCAAGCAGCTTATTGAAGTGGTGTGTGTGTGATTGGCACAGTGCGTTCCAACTGCGGTCAATTTAACAAGTTGATTGGGACGAAATCATAGTAAGTCATCAGTTTGTATGTGAACAGTACATGTGTTGTTGGGTTTTGTATCTTGTTCATATGCCGGTTTCCGGTCTACCACTTGTGACAATATGAGGTGGGATGGTTGGTGCTCTTCGACAGCAACGGAAGGCATGTGAAAAGCGATTAGGGACCCAAAGGCGGCTGATTGCAGCAAGTAATTTTCCCAATTGTTTATAGATCGTACTTAGGCAGTGAACTCTGGTTCCTTCTCACGTTAGTTATTCAAGACGACGTGCCTTGATTCACTAAATCGTCTAGCATGTTTACGGGGAATTGATTGTCCCGACGAGTTGACTAATTTATTCTGTTTCTGTCAACACTACCGGAGTAGGCAGTTTTTGTGTGGAGTGGTTGAATACTGGCTATGTACTCCGAGCATATTTTTACCTGTTGTAAGGCGAGGTGATGTTGCTCAAACTGCGATGGCGCATGGGCTTGAACTCAACTTACTTCAGTACCATTCGTTAAGCTGTAAGATTTCGGGATCCATATGTTTGGATCTAAGTCTGATGGTGACTGAAGCGCCGATGGCAACGTTTCATTTGTCGACCTGGTTAACTTAGTTAGTCGCAGCAGAACAGAGGTTGGATTTCTAATCTCCCTTCTTTAACCAGCACTCCAGTTTTTCCCCATTATTATATTGGGAGAACAACTTGGATTAGGTTTGAATCGGCGATCTTCGTGTTATGAGTCAACCTCCTATTCATGAAACCGTCATTCCAGTAGGCCTATCTTAAGGCCGAGTAATTAGTGTCACTGGGATGACGTGTATATCTGACGAGTCTCGGTATATATGGTTGGTCTTGAATAGCCAGGTTCCATGGGCTGCGGCACAACAGACCCGAAATTCCACCTGTTTCGTAACACTCCTCTGGGCATCCTCACGCTGGCCGGTTTCGCCTTTATTGGGATCTAGATATTAGTCTAAGCGCGACGCGAGTAGATCGAGCAAGTAAAATATTTTTTTTTGATGTGTGGACGGTTTGTCCAAGTAAAGGTGAAGTTGGTTGTGAAGTGACCGTTGCAAGGTGAACGTCATTCCTAACTTCAGTCATCATGCCCGTGTAAACTGGTCATGGGATGAGCTGTGTTCACCTAACCACTGGGAATATACATTATCCAGAGCAGTGAATTTGTAGTTGGTTCCCGCTGTGCCATGTCACGTTAGGTTTCTGGGTGCGTGTTGTTTGTGCCTGCGTTTGATTGGTGCTAATGTGCTCGCTGTCTTCCCTAGTTATTAAGTCTCACTGGCGCAACTCGCTCTTCCAGAATTATTGGTTTCGGCCCCCGTTCGGTAGTAGTTTTATCCTTTTCTATCCTGTTTAACTGGCTTCAAATGTACGCGCCTCGGTGCCCACACCGTACTAACTTTCGGGGTGGATTCCATTGGTGTAAGTTATTTGCGCTGTTATCCTCATGAGAGACACTCATGTAATGATTTTTGGTGTTGTTGCAAGACTGCTTGTCTTTGACAATCAGTCCTACTTGTTGCGGACTTCGCTGAAGGTGGTTGACCGCTTTATTTATCTGGTAGCCTCAGACGTGTTATAAAAATCTGACGAAGTATGTGTAAAGCCTGCAGCGATAGACACAATGTTCGCCGATCATCATTTATGGTTCAGAACGTCGTACGACTGCCCATTACTTTCGTGGCAATTATTCTGCATTCCGTTCTGCTCTATAGGTGTAAGTTGCTGACCACCGTGGGAGCATCGGCACTGCCCGTTGGAGTTTTTTGGTTCTAGATGCACGATCTTTGGACATCAAAATTAAAACTCATGCTTTATGTCCGTTCTGTCATGTATTTTCATACGGAAGTGTTAACGGCCTGACGTCAGTGTTCTCCCTCCTGTGATTGTGGTTGTGATGGCCATGTCCGTTATCTGACAGGTCAAACCAGTGGCACCGCAGATTGGATACTCTGTCAGCCACACCATTGCGTTGCAGTTTCCTGCGTGCGTAAATCCGTGGGACCGCTCTTTTCACAAACCACACGTTTCTTCTTTCGTTTTCTTCACTTGTGCCTTTCACACTCACCCATAACCTCTTCTGTAGCGTTGACAAGCGTGTTCAGTTGCGTCGTTTCTAGTCCATCGGCCCTACACCGTATGCCCTGAGTGTTGCTGCTTCAAGACCCATCGCGTAATAAGCTAAAATTTGCCGACATGCTTTTGGGTTTAACTGAATGGCCAGATTTGGGACACCCATACGAAGCAGTTATCTTGTCGTATGGCTTGAGCAGATGCTTGTCGGTTAACCTTATTTACCAGTCAATGTTTCCGCACGATTGAGCGACGGGGTTGTCGGGCGAGCCACTAAAGTGAACATCTTACTCGCCATCGGTTTTGCCGGTTCGGCCATGTCCTTTGTATATCGCTCCACCATTTATGTCTAATATATTTAACATGTGAAAAACCACATTGAGTGGCGAGCGTGCCATAATATTTAAGGAAAAAAGTAATGCATAAGGTAAAGAGAAGTGGAAAATGTAGAGGGATAGAAAAAAAGAAACAGTTGCAGTAATGCACCTAGAGACACAGCACGAGCGTCATTGACTTCTATTCTTCCTTATATTAGACAGCGTCCTCAACCAAAAATGTTAATTATCCTTCGGACTCCAGCGAGGAAGCCGGGAGCACCCTACTGAAGCTGACTTCACAACAAATGCTTTCATACTCCGAAACCAAGTTAGGCGTTGATCGTCAGGCTGCTGCTTCCATCCCAACCCACCGCTTGCAAACAAGGCACGGTGTGGCAGGCGGTGAGTTGGCATTCGTAAGATGTGGTCAAGCCAGCGAATTCTGTGAGACGAGACCATAAGTTCTAGGGTCGACAGAGTTTATCCGTTCCGAAAGCGTCGGTGAACTTCGTCATTGTTGACACGACGTTCCCACCACACTTCGCTAATGTTTCGAAGACATCGATG
>LUCH01008660.1:0-10953 GCA_013368495.1 Paragonimus heterotremus | reverse complement strand
CACTCAAACCGTTGGTTAGAGACGCTATCCGAGATGGCGATGTGTCGCAGTCAATGGCGTACTTGTACCGATAACATTTCTAGTTATTCCGCTCAGTGTTCTTTTAATAATGTTCAACCTTCTTAGTAACGTTTTCTTCTAGGGTATTGCACGTCACTGTTGAGGTGAGCGGCGGCCCGAGCCACAGTACCTTTTGGTCAGGCTCATGGCTGTTATGATGATGGTGATGGTCGGGCGTGTGTACTGTTTTGGTCTGGTGTACAACGCTGACTACGACTTCGTTCTTCCAGGTGTAATGTTGTGATGGAGACAAAATGGGAGCAGTCGTACAAAAAGCAGATAGATTCATAGGGTTGTCTATCGCACTACGGATCATGTAGAAGTGTTTAAGTAGTGAAGCATACACCAGAACTGTTATAATTGCGACACCGCTGTTCTCCGTATCAGAAAGAAGGGTGTTAAGAAAGGCGTCTTCAAACAAAGAGTACTCCGGTCGCCCAGCGGTTGACCGCCGGCGTATTAATTATCCAATACGGTCAAAAAACATCCGATATATCCCAGAAGCCTGATGTAGCCCGAAATACATCCACTGCGTGCAGCAGTGCTCAGAATCAGACATAACTGTCCTGCTCACTGCGCCCTCGGGTTAGGCAGGCCCCTCACTGCCAACTGAGTCACTTTTGAAAAATTGGGTCTCAAGTCACCCTTTCACGCCATGGACGACCGAGAAGTATCAGAGTCTATCGTTCCCTTGACAGTGACATTATTCACCCCATCCTGACTTTCTCATTCTATTTTGTTTCCCAGGTTTCCTGCTTTCCATGTACCTTCGGGCGACATTTGTTTTCTGAGGCCATGACATCTGGTAAATAATGGTGCCTTCAAAGTTAGCACTCTCCAACAAGTCGGACAGCAAGCTGCTCTGGCTAGTACTGTCTCAAGTCTCTTGCCTGTTGTGTGCTGTGTGTCATATACGTCAGCGTACGATTCTAGCACTGTTATCCACTTGAGCTCACCTTTAGATTCATGCGCTTCTTTCTTAAGGTTTGTGGTGACGCCGAAGCTGAATCTCGTGATCAAGCTGGAGTGGGAATCGCACTGAGGTCCAGAGCGGAACAGTGCTTGCTCCATTGGATCTCAGTGAACAGTCGCTTATGCGCTGATAATCCGCAGTTAATGTGTCCTATACATCATACTGCGTCATCGAATTTGATTACGAATTGTTTGAAGAAAGTTTGTCGAAAACTAATGTTGACAATGGTGACTCAAATCTTCACTTGTTTATTCTGTTGAACCCTTTTAGTAAGTTTAAGAACAGCAGGATAGTACTGCTTCGCAGATGTCAAAAATCCACCAAAGACGACCTATCCTAGTGATGAGCAACTTTTCTGGAGCTCGATGGTAATGTAGAAGAGTGGCAGAATTCACTGCGCCAGTTAGAAAGGTCTTCACGTTGTCGTTCATATCTATCACAATGTTACACTTAGCACACAATGAACCTGGCTGCATATTGGTGGCAGATATTTCGAAAGCAACACTAAAAAACAACGTCCGCCAGGTTTTTTATGAACAGAATCGAGAATTAGCATTTAGCATTCCCATACACCGACACCCTTCATTGTATTGTATTACTGTATGTGAGCGTCACATGACTTAGCGAGGACTAAAATGAAAACCCCTTACGTCCATACTACTGCGGATGACCGATTCCCAGAAGCATCGTTTGCCGTCTTCGATATATTCATCAGATTGTACTCAAAAATGAGTATCGAGAAGTATGAGCATCCGTTTTAAATGTCGACCCTCGGGGTCGAAACGATTATGTTGTGGCCATGGCAAGACGTCGCCCACCTACCCAACGGAATGACTCTAAACTCCATGCCTTCACGCTGAAATTGCTGTGGTGCTTGTCAACAAGCGGTACACCGAACTTTGTCACAACGAGACTAAAGTTTGGTGTGGTGTGACAGTGTACGGGCTAAACTGGATGGTGTGGTGATGATATCAACAGAGCCGGTCCCACCTGGTGGACAAGTTAGTAATGGTCTGACGGTCCACACTGCCTAGATTAAGAGTTGAAAGTGAGCCGGGGCCTTTTCCCGGAAAAGTGCTACTCATTCTAGTACGCTGCCACCCACCCGCTGCCTTCCGTTATAGACGTTTGGAACTAAAGACTGTTGACAGTAATCTTAACCGTTCTCGTGCATAGGTCTGGGCAGCATTTTAACCCACAGACAATCATGAATACTCGTAACACTATTAATTTGATACTGCATCAGTCGTCTTACTGTGTGTTACTCACACAACTTAGTAGATAACCGAAGACCGTTGACCTCCTCCCCCATTGTTTTATCCAGTTTGGTTCTCTGGCCTCTCTCAATCCTTATTTCGAGTAACTTTTCTGCAACACATATTGCTTCTCAGTACCACGGTCTCAGCGACTCCCTTCTGCTACCAACCCAACTTCTGGTTTCTCTCGTCCTCTGTTTAAGTCTTGAGTGTTTGTGGTGAAGATCTACTGAATTCACCGTTTATCCAAACCCCGACACAATAGAAGATCTAAAAGGGAGCCAATTCAAATGTCGCGTTAAAGATACTACATCAGGATTGAACAAACAGTCTCATTGTTACGTCTTTCGTTATTCACTAATTTCATGGTTCTGTATTGCACCAATCAAGTTACAGTTTGTGACGATCAGCCAATGAGCGACCGATTTTTTTAATATTGCTGTACATCCATAAATTCGGCTTCTTGTCTCATGGATATGAAGTGCTTACTGCAACCAGTGCAAGGTCTTCTCCTTATTACTTAAATGGGAAGTTTCAATCCGAGTACGGTTTCTAGGGCTATTCGAAGTCTCTGATTTTGAGTATTACGGCGTTCTATACGCTAACATCCCTAAGCAAATAGGTTAACAACCTGCCATCTGCGTGGTGGGATCACTCAACAATGACTCCCATGTTCAAGGAAGAAGTTAGGGGATCTTGCGGAAATCGCTAGTCTTAGCTTGACCTCAGGCATAATTACGGTTGACTCACTACATCTCGAGAGGCGAACAGATGGAAAGGATGGGCAGGTTTTCGACCTGAATAATGGTGTATTGATCAAATTTTTCTCTTCAGTATACTGAAACAGTGTCGTAGGTATTGTCGACCACTTGCAGTTTTTCTTGTTAATGCCTGTTCTTCAAACTCTGTAGATTGATCTACACTTCGAGTGGTTTAAATGCCAGAGTGTACCAAACAAGTATGCGGACTTACTGTCGGCGGTTTATCGTCTTACTTCAGCTCGATGTAGGTTCTACTGCGAACTGCCTAACGGTTTCAACATTGTGAGCGGTGCACGTTAGTGTTCACTTTCACCATTTTGTTAATTTTTGTCGGATGAAATAATGAAGAGCCTTCATCAGCACTTACATAGTTCCGGTGTTTACTTCTTACCTGGGTGAACGCTAAGTGGTTGAGAACATCCCCATCACTAGCGAGATTTCTCTCTGAAACTTGTTGATCATGAGTATAAAGCTACTGTGGATGTTGTGTCAGTTTATGGCTGCGCAACATGTTTGCTCATAACAACAGTGTTGAACCATCTTCATGAATTTGACCACTGATTTTTGCGTGCGTTCTTTGACACCAGTTTGCACCAGAAGATTGGCAACGATGAGGCTAAGAAGCTGACATTTAGTAGTAAGTGTCAAGCGGATGTCCTTGTCTACTCCTTAAAGTATGCATAGAGTGAGATGATTAAGCCAACTAGCCGTCTCTCACACCGTAGGCTTTTTCTGACTCCCCAGTCGAATGGCATAAGATGTGAGGTATCCGGATGACTTGGCTCAAAAATCGGTGTCGATCACCAAGGAGTTGATTGTAGATCTGATTCATCTCCATGACTGAAGCCATCGCGACTCATAGAGTTAGTGGTTGGATATCTAAGAAGAGACGGCGAGTAATCCGTTTCACTGGCGTGAATGCTTTTCCTTCTTGCCTAAGTTGTCTGTTGAGTAAGTGTAATTCATGAAGTGCGACAGTGAAGACTGCAGGTATGTGAGTTAGTTTCTTTAACTCTTGTACTTCCTTTCCCTCATAGACTGGCTTCGTGGGTTCGATTCTCAGGCGTGTGTGGTTCTGATGAGATCCGGCGAGATCTAAACAGCTGTTCATCACTTCGATGGTGGTCACTGGAACCAGCTGTTTGCAAAAGCTGTCTTGTTGATAGTGCCTTACTTTCACTTATAGCTGACTTGTTTGTTCGCAAAGTTTAGATCCCTTAATGTTAGGTGGTTGAGTTTTGACGTAGTTTCTTGTTCTACTGAGATCCCTTTATCTCATTTCTTCGCAAATAGAGCGTGTTCTTCTCTGTGGTCGTGTGGTAGGTAAGCACTAGGACGAACTATTGTGTTGGTGTCTTTTATTTATATTGTTGTTGATGAAGGACTAAAAAATATCAAGTCGTTAGCTTGGGTAACAACAACAGTCATGATCTGCGGCGTTCTGATCCAAGTCAATCTGATGTTCACGAATGACTTTGTGCAAAAAGTTAATAATATTTAAAATTACTTGTCACTTGGTTGCAAAATACCCAATTGTATGCATGGATGTTGAGCATTTTCGCTTAATTCTCTCTTTTCTCAGGAACAACTGCTGGACTATTAAAGTTTCCCACTGTTCGTATGAATGCTGCCAAACGTGGTTTACGTGAAGAGGCTCGCCTCAAAGCTCAAGACGCCTCGTTCTCTGCTGGCCATATGAACAACAAATCTTCTACCGTGTTTGTTCCGTCTACTGGATTCAGTTACCTGAAAGGTATTGTGTTCCCTTTCGAACGTTGCTGATAAACATGCTTGGTTGGTTATATGGACGCAGTTCTAAGTGTGCCTGCCTATTGTGATATACCGTCATGTAATTTCCCTGACCCCTCCTTTGATTCTTGCCTCCCTTAACGTGGTTTAAGCCGGACGCCTCCTTGACTAGTGACTTTGGTCATTAACCGTTAAAACTGATCAGCTTGTGTAAAACTTACCACTGGGGCACCTGTTTTTTTCAAAATTGAACACCATCCACACTTGGTCGCAGTCTACGCATTCAGATAAGCCTTTTGGCTGGCCCACTCCGAAAGGAAGCACTAGGCTCGAGTTTCGCTCTTATTAGAGCTCATCAGTGCATATCCTTGTCCGGATCAGAGTTTGCACTCTGACCCTCGTGCGTGTTAACTACAACGCCAGTAACTTCACAATAGTCGTGACCGAATAATCAAATCCAAGCGCTCAACTACAACTTTGTATGAATAATGTTCAGGTTGCCCGATCAATTCGAAAGAAGAAGGAACAGAATCACTGGTCTATCCAGTCGATAATCGCGTGATCAGGACTTCTCAACTAGGTTGAAGTTACTGTCTTCATTGAACCAACTGAGCATGGTTTGAATCAGTAGTGAAGATTTAGGGATTTAGTTTTCGAAGTGAGCTAGTCGAAAGGCTTATTTGAATGCGAAGGATGCGATCAAGTGTGAGTGGTGTTCATTTTTGAAATGACCTACATCCCCGAACCTTCACTACTTGCTTTTTGACGTTTTTTTTGGAGCGGTGAGTCTACGTCTGTCCGGATGTCTCGCGTACCGTTAATATGCGTTTATTTACTAGCTCTGTAGCTGTCACTTTCTTAGTAACATCCATATACAAATCCATACTTTTCTAGTCATTCACCCTCAGTTTATCCGATCATGCATTTTTGACTTATTCCTGGTTGGGGCCGGAGAGGTAACCGATCGAGCAGCGTGCAACATGCAGCGCAAAACAACATGTTTGTAATGCATACGTGATATACTGTACATACGGTCCATGACATGCACTGTATCTCATCTAGAATTTAATTGTGTGAAGACTAAAGACCGAAAACTCTTGTTCGTTGTCGTTCGAAGACGCAACTCACCATACCACCGACCTGCTATGGATTATGCGCTTACAGATTTCTTTCTCTACTCCTTAGTTGTCTTGTTTTGTTACTGTCCTTGTGGAACACATCACACCACCTGATAATGTCTGATAGCAGGTACACGTGCGGTCCGTCATAGTTGCAAATAATGTCAGTGTTTTCTTCTGATCACTTGGGCACGATTCACAGTTAACGGCGGCTTTCGGTTACGAGTGGCCCATTCTGAACAGAAACATTATACGTTTTTCACTTCTAGGTGTCCCGATGTTGTTTTCTGGAACTCGATATCACTATAAGGTGATTGGAGTAGCTTTTATAATGTTCTGTATTTTCACAGTTGTCCAAACCAAGTAGGTCTCACTGGCACAGTGGAGCAGACAGTGATAACGGGAATGCCGTTGCAGTGTTCCAGCGGTGGGGGTTTCACTAACAGGTCTTATACCCCAGACAGGTCATCAAGTCTCAGTGGAATACAGCGACCAAAACTTGCTGCGCTGATGGAGTGGAGAGATACGGACTAGACACTAGCCGCACCTCGGTGGTATACATTGGGCGTTCGTTGATTCGCCTCGGCTGATGCGCCTGTCGTTGTCTTTGCACCGTTTTGGAATTTGAGGACGAAGTTCCTTTCCCTAGTCTTCGTTTTACTGTTCTAATACGATATGCTCAGTTTGGACAGATTCAGAGATGTGGGGCAGTATTAGAGAAACTCACTGAGTCGTCTTGAACTAACCTCGAACAAGGAAACGTGGTATCGGGTCACGCAAAGGGCCATGGGAACAGTTTAATATGAATTTCGTTTATCGACCAGGTATTACTGGTATCGTTTGTATGGTGGTTGAACTTCGGCATGTGCAGCGAGTGCACTTAGCACTGCTTCACTAATCCCGTTAGACATGACCGATTCATCACACCTCATTGTTCAGTCATGGTAACCTGTGGATAACACCCACGATGTTCGATCGTCTCGTGGAAAGATATTGTTAACTCTAGTCTATAACTTTACGACTGAGACTTTCCAGTCCATCCAAAGCCACCGTCCTTATTTGATTCGCCGAACGTCGTTTTATGAATCATGAGTAGGTGCGCGAGGAGTTGGTTGTTACTGATGAACAACACTAACATTTAATTGCACCCTTCCTATTTAGAGGGACACTTCGGCCAATCCACTCAAACGGAATATGCTGACCTCGAACGTAGTTCTTTTGATATTAATCGATGTCCGGACCGATAGCTGAACTACATATAAAACATGTCTGTTGACCAATGGTCAACAAGTCTAATTTTATGCTTCATCTATCCAAACAGTGTCTTGTGGTAGGTTTCAAACTAAGCGTTTTCGAGTTCTCACCCCATTCGCCAGCCATCTTCATTGGTCATGCCTAAGGCCTTGCGACTGTTTTCGGTATCTGTGCACAGTTTTTGTGGTAGTGGTTTATTTGTAGTTAAGGTCCCATTGGATGCTGACTGCAGCACGGTTCGCTGTTGTGTGCTTGAGAAACCCGTGAAATCGTCACCAGTGACCTAGGTAATACATAACACAGCCTTATCTGGTTGAGTCATGTATGTTGTATACCACTGGAACGACTGATATATCTCTTGTTGTTCACTACAGCCACGAGCTGCTGCATGACAGTTGTGATGACCTGACTGCACCTTGCTAAAAACCTTAGCCACTCCACAGATTGGGACATGTTAGCTGCAAAGTTGGGATTCGTAAGGCTGACTATACCAGTAGTTTGATTCAACTCTTGACAAGACCAGACAACAATTTTTAGCATCAATGTGCGTACTTTTTCAGACAAGTGAAATTGACTTGACGAGCCCCACCTTACTCTTTTAAGTTTACGAACAGTTGTTCACCATCCTCGTTATAGCTTTAGACCAGATATTGCTCCGTTACGGTTAAAAACACTTACCGCGAGGAAACATAGTGTAGAACTTCCTCTACAGAAGTCATGTGTTACGTGTTCTCTAAACGCAAATATTGGTCTGTCACGGATATTGCAGGGAACAGTTTTGGTTGACTTCAGTTTTTCGATCATCTCATGTTGACTGTTGCTTGCACTTCGCCCATGCATATCCGCCCTAATCGTTTCCTACAACCTCGTCTTATTAAGTGTGGTTTTGACGTGTAATCTGACATGGTCAGTTATTTCTCTGAATGAATCTTTGGATTCCATAAATATGAATGAGATTGGGTTGGCTAACTAGTTAACTGGTAAGACTCCGCTAGAGTTCCCTCCTCAGCTCTATCGGTTTGAACATGAAGCAGGTCTACGCGGTTTCTGTTCACGCTGGTGTGGGTCAAATGGGTTTTGTGGGTTTTCTTATCTATGCTCGTTCGATGTAGTAGCAAATTCACCAAACATACCGTTTGTTTTTGACCTTTCTTTTTGTGTTCATTCATGTACTTTCAACGGACAAACTTTCAGCCCAGCCAGTGATCACATCCGACACACACAGTTACACTGCATTGACTGAAGTTCTGGACAAGGCAAGGAATTCTCCGATCGATCTCACTCAAATGCCCACCTACACCAGATCGGACGCGTCTAGTGGAGAATCTGCTGTGCATATCACAGCCAGTATGACCACTTTGGAGCAGCTCGAAAACCGACTGCTCTCCAGTAACGTGACTTTGGACAACAGCTCGTGGGACGGGGATCGACGCAACCGATTACTCACCACTCTATTAGACCCTCGACATTTCAGCGATCAAGCCTGGTGTTATGACACGCCTGGACTGATCTGTCCTGATCAGGTTAGTGAACTATGTAGTAGTGTCAAACCGGCTGCCTAACATACTTCGGTCAAGTAATGACCCACCCTTCACCTCAGTAATTAAGAGGTCGAACTCAGGCTAGTGGTTTCTCGTTGGTTAATCGTAACTAAGTGCGTAGATTAAGCTATTCGATATGTACATTGTTCATTGCAAACCTCGCTTCCCCCTAAAAATGTGCTTAAACCATATCCCACCAATTTGCAACCGTCGTTCTGTGAAGGGTTGTGCTCTGGTGTGTGAATGACAAACCCGCGATACTTATGGCTATCGTCTGGCTCTGTAATTTTTGCGTTTGCCTACGTCAATCATCGCTTGCGTTCAGTTAATGTGCACAGCATTGGAATGTTTTTCTTTTTCATAACCTTGGACGTTACATAAGCGCCTCGCTGTTGGTTGTGCAAAACAAGTAGCTGCACTTTCTCTGAGTGATAAATCAAAGCACACAGCTGATACGGTTTATTTTTTAGGAGTGTACACTTCACATCTTAGTTATCCACCCAAATGACTACCACTTCAGAGCATCCCATTGGTCTTGCTCGATGCCATTCAACGTTCCGCTTCCAAATATGTATGGGTTATCGAGAATTGTTAGCGAAACCTTTTCGCGCGCACTATTAATCTGGTTTGACTGTGCTATCGCAAGAACATAATTCATTAGATTAGTCTGCATCTAGATCTACGAATGCAATCAATGGCGTTTAGCAGCATAGGTTTATTACTTTCTCAAGGAATGTGTGCCTTTGACTTTTCCCTAAAGACCATCTGATCTAATGAAGAGTTGTATGCGTATTTCCGATTTCTGAGTGCATTGTGTCAGCGCCTATGTGGTTCGGCTGGACATCAGTGACTCACAGGCCTGACCGTGATGTTGTGCTTCTGTGGATGCATTTGATAACGCCGGCGCATTTAGTGGCCCTTGGGATTAGTCATGATGACACCAGTTTAGTCCGTCTGTCAGTTTCACTGTATTTTCCAGACTAGCCTATTGTCCAGAGAACGAATGCTGTCAGCTCTGTTTCATTTCGTAATGGTCAGCTTACGAGCCTCATGTTGCAAGTTTCTCATGAAGATGCGTCGTACTGTGTTCATTAACGGATATTAACTACGTTCGTACACCTTAAAGAAATATGTCAATTACTCTTTTTGGATAGCTGGGGTAGATGCCGGTAACAAAGTTTCGAATAGATACAGTGCAGTATGGTCGTAATCATATTAGTGCCAAAAGATTGCAATGGCTGTGCATGTACCTTGTTTGTGATACATAGCTGCACGTGGTTCTGTTATGCCGTTCACAGATCCTCAATTACCTTCCACCACTTGTATTGGACAAATTGGCGCGTTACAGGTCTTACAGCTCGAGTCATCGGGCTTCAGTGGGTGAAAAAGATCGTCTGGGAGGAGTGGGCAGACTTGTGGTCCCACGGACTTTTGTTCTGCGTCCCGGTTTGACACTGCTACTCGGACGATTGGGTCGCTTGGATTTGCTTCAAGTACGTGGTTGTTTTGTGCATATATTTGTTGTTCCCGTTACAGTTGTTCAGACGTGCATTCCATGCACTCACGTTATGTTCACTTCCGTCACATCAAGACTGGACCTTGACGCGGTGTAACGGCCTGCACATCTCGATGACGTTATAGGTCAAACTGGACGATATGACGATCACTCATACCAGGTTGGCCTCTTTTTCGGAAAAATGTATCAATTCCGATACATTGCCATCCACCCGCTGCCTTGCGATACAGACTTTTGAGCCAAAGGCTTTGGTTGAGAACCCTAATCGTCCTCCTATCTAGGTCTGGGCATCCTGGCAGTATCTCAGTCTACACACAACCATGAATAATCACAACACAGGTAATTCTATACTGCATCGGCCGGGTCGCCCTATCTGCTGCAGACAACAGGGTGGATAGGTGAAAATATGCTACTGCTGACCTTCCTCCCACGGTCTTATCAAATTTAACTCTTAGGCCCCTCCTGACCCCCTTCCTAGTGATTAGTTTGCGGGTCTCACGAAAGATATTGTTAATCATAGTATTGGTAAATCCCCTCTTTTACCATTTAGCCTCAGAACTCCCTTGTTCTTAACTTATACCTAGAATGCGAATTAACATTGGTGTTTTAAATGTTCGCAGTTTAAAGCAGTAGGTCAGCAGGTCGCTGTCGCACGACCGTACGACTCGTTGAAAGCATTTCGGAGACTAAAATTCAGAACAGTAGTCAACGTGTGGAGCTAACAA
>LUCH01008658.1:0-16443 GCA_013368495.1 Paragonimus heterotremus | reverse complement strand
CAGATGTCAGTGCTCAGTTCCATTGAGTAGCAGGGACCGTTATGGGTGATGCTGCACCTTGATGATCCTTCCTGAAGTCTCCCTGTGGCTTTTACGTTGTTAAAGAATATGCCTGCTACTGAATAGCCACGGTATCAGTAGTATATTACGATCGCTGAACTCCACTGCACTAGGTCCGAATTCAAGAAGCATACACAGCTCTCAGCTATCCGTGACGAACATTGAAGTGGCCTTGACAACTAAGCCGCAATAGTGCTTTTATATTATCAGAGTTCCGGAATGGGCTCGTTTTCAGTTCGTAGAGAGCACGAATGGGTTCCTGAAACGTAAAGCATAGCACTGTACCTATAGAGTGACTAATGAAGATGATTCAGGTGGTACAGTCTTTTCGATCATCCAAACTCTAGTGAATGACAACAGGTTCCGGACTTCACAACAGGTTAAATTTACACAAAACTTAAACTTTCTCAGCCAGGTTTCTATTGATCACGTGTTTCATGATTTTTGCGAGTTTAACTTGAACGGGAGGTCTAGTCATAGGGTCATCGATTGGGATTAACAGGACCTGAAAATTACACACAACAGATTGTGATCTGAATTTTTTGCCTACGATTGTTTAATCGTACCCAATATGAGTTAAGTGACGCAGTGGTCAACATGTTTGTCATCTGACAGCGTGACTGGAGTTCATCTCCCAGCCTCGCCACCAATGACGAACTGCAACAAAAGGAAATCTCGGGCCTAGCGTCTCAATTAGTAACATATGCTCTAGAAAGTCTACATGAATGGCAGCGTAATAAAAGGCTACCGAGAAGACGTGGTCTGGAATGAGTATACTCACATCTTGGCTTGAAATTGTGGTTGCCGTAAGAAACAATTCATTCCCGATGGGCACAAATACAGTAGGACAGTTGATCTAACTCGATTAAATTGGCCGGTGATCTCATAAGAAAACAAACATGCACACGCTTAGCGGTATCATATTTTTATTGGCCTGTCACAAGCAGTAAAGGTAAAGAAAGCCTGTGCATAACATTTACTATAGGCGTTTTGCGTTGCATCACTTGTGATACTTCTCACACATATCCAGTGTTAACCCAAAGGAATAAGATCAGGAGGTATGTGACTGAAGTCCTTGTGTCTAGCTGGCCAATGCGGGTTAGCCAATTAGTAGGCTAGTAAGAAAGTGAAGCCCATATCTCTCCGAAAGTAGGTGGAGACTCCAACAGTAGGATCCAAGCTGGTAAGTAACATTTAGAATATAAGAGAAGTTGTTTAATATAAGGGTATGTACAAGTACACTCTAGAAGGGATAAGGACGGGAATTAAAATTCAAAGCTGGACTGAAAAACACACAAGACATTCATTATGTACTGCACCGAAAACACTGGCAAAAGGCAAAAGTGGGAGGTTACAATGACCCGGGTTTGTGAGCCAACGCACTTGTCGCCTTTTTTCCGACACTGAACGTGTAGAAAACCTACCAGTATGAGAGGGTCAGTGCTTTCGTGACCGCATATATCGCAACGCCATCTGGTCATATCATCACGACCTATCACACCAATAGATCCTTTGTTTACAGTGCACTCGAATTCACGCCCAAGATACTGTCACTCTTTGGACAATCCGACGCCCGTCCAAATCGTATTCCCCCACTTCGTCCGGTTCAAGACTGCATCTTCTCAAGATATAACCTTGAGTTCAAAACGCGAAAGACTCACCGAGATAGCGTCTTGGTATAGCAGCTTCCGGCCACCAGGATTTCTCTCACTTGTTCTCACCTACCTGTACAGCACCTGTTCCGGAATCCACTCGTTACAAATCCTACGAACATGTCCTAACCATCGAAGTTGATTGAACATCAGTATGGTTTCAATCCCGTTCATGTCCGCTTGTCGAACTATCTCAGTGTGTGGGATTATCCAAGATGCGTCTTGCACGCTGGGAATAGTTACGGCTCAGATACCACACAGTCCATTGTAACAATGGCCACGATTCATAACCTTACAGCGGTGTAGGATGCACCACTGAGTGGTTGAAAAGTGGCTTAGTGTTTATTTTCGGGAACTGTTTCTTGCAGACACATCTTTTAAGATGTCCGAAAGTAGCGCTATCCTTCAACACACGAGCTGGCGAGTGGCGGTCCACGGACCGACCTGTCAACAGATTGCTTTCCGAGAAGCAGACGCCTGCATAGCTATCCCCAGTGTTTCAGCTGATGAGGATTGAGGATGTAGTCACAACATCTCTGTTCGTAGGGGGCTAAACAAATGGGGAACGTCTTACGTGTGTTGATATCCAAACCAAATTTAAATGCGTAATTCGCAAAAACCTTAGTCACTTGTTGAAATTCATCTTTGCTATGCGCAAATGGCTTACTCTCACCTGTGATTAACAGCGTCGGCTTTGTCTATTCATGTAGTTGATACTGGAATTATAAACGTAAAATTGTAATGAGGATGAGCGATCGCATCATACCACTCACACGACTGCTATTCAGTAGTAGTTCCAGAGCGCATATTTTGACATCGAAGTGGCTGGAGGACGAATGCAAGGAGAAACATCGGAGTGCAGTATCACATGAAATGGTGCTTGTTACGTAACGGGACTGAGCATTGGCGTGTGTAGCAAACAGGAAGGTCTGGGCCAATTACCGTGTGCAAATGAGTGCTTTTGTTTGGTTTCCTGCTTCAGCACTTAACTTTATGCGTTGCTGTTTCATGCCCGTAGCAATTTGAAAATCATCAGCAGTGGATTTACAAGATTTCGCATTGGTCGTCGTAACCATAAACAGAAGTCTACTGGTATTTTGAAGTTCAGTTGGACACCCAGACTTACCAAGCGGTATCTATTGTGTCTCACGAAATCAATCGCCCTCATAAAGTATATAGAGAGGGTATATAACGTCTGGTTGCGTTCTCGACACTCTACCGGGAGCCGTCGATGAGAAAACACAGTGTCAATGATACTGCAAGTCTCTTAGAATCCAGACTGCTCTTTAGGAACATTGGCCTCCAATATTTCTGCACTGAGTCCGTTCAGCAAGACTACTGCCAATATCCTTCTAGAGTAGCTCAACTGTCTGATGCCCCGATAACTGTCGGAGTTTTGTCTGCTACTCGTACCTTTAGACGAAGGTACGATCAAGACATCTTTCAATTTTTGAAGGACTACTTCCTGCTCCTTGTTGGAGTGAACCGGCTGCAGCGAAGTGCGATCGACACCGGGCCACCATGTTTTAAAACTTCTTCCAGCAGCCCATTTTTACCAGTAGCCTTTCTTTTTCGCTGTTGTCCAATAGCTATCTGCACCTGTTCGAAATCTGGGGCAGGGCCAAGTGGAGTTTTGACCTCTTCATGTGGCAGGCTATTTACGGTCATTCACTCAATGATAAGCGGCCGGTTTTCTGGGCTATCAAAGCGCTTGCGTCAGACTTTCATGAAAAGTCAGAGTCTACTTCAATCAGTGTTTTGGTAGACTGGGCAGATGGTGCAAAAATGAATTTCGCTCTGTTGTACAGTCACAATCAAGTGCTCTCGGATTAGTGCTCGTTAAAACTGAAGTCGCAGGCCAGCACAATCGTTACTGTTTGAAAGGAACGAATGAAAAAATGGGATGAACACTATTAGATGTCATACTCACCCAAAAGTCCAATTTTCATGGTGGAAATGAATGAACCACTCACCAGGAAGACGAATTCGCATACCGGTAGCAAAGCTTCAGCAAAGTCGGCGTACCACGCGCGATACCCGAAGTTAATAAGAGCTACCAGACTGATCACTACTACAAGCTTATCAGTTATTGCCAAGTAGACGGGACGATTTCCCAAAACATACGCAAAACCGATCCATTTGCATCACAAGACTAAAGATGGTCATGAAGATCGTAACTTTTGTCGAGGATTATCCCATCGTGCGTATTGCTGGAAAAGCATTTGTCTGTACGGTTTCTGGTCCTCAGTGCCCAAGGTCTCAGTGCAGGTTTGACGTTCAAGGTCAACAGGTGAGCTGGGATTCACCATTTGACAGCTTTAAAAGACGAAGATGCTTGTTGTGCGTCGTCTTTGTTGCTTTGACGAAAGATTTTGGCTCTGGCAACTAAGGATTTTCTCGATGTGCTGCTCATCAAAAGCTATTGTTCGCCCAAGCTCTTAAGGTTGATCACATCTTTTCAAGTGAACATATTGAACATCGTCCAGTACAGTGGTACATTTTGAGAATTCTGCTAAGTGACACGTGGCGTGAAAAAGAATTGAGTGCTGTCTCCATAACACTTTTTTGCCAGGTAGCTCGGCACTAAGTGATTGTGAGCGAAGACAAGCGTCTTGCAAATTCCGAACAAAGAATTACCGTTCGGAGACGCTGTGGTCTTAGTAGAGCATTCTGAATGAGTTCACTAAACAATTGAAACTGAGTCAACAATTTCGCACTGGTTTGTGCTGACTACGGATTGTCCGTTAGTGTGCAGACGACAGACATTTTGAGCCAATCATCTGTGGCACTTTTAATATTCCTATTGACGAACGCATCTTTTATATGGTTAGGAATTTCAGCTGCGTCAGATTCACTCTCATTAGCGACTCGCCCCTCAACGCTGAGACAACTCAGCTCATTGGCAAGGCACTCTAAACAAGAGACTGGCTGTCCCAGATGGTGTGCGAAAACTTCATACTGACTGTTGAAGTGGAGACTGTGGTCTATCAGATCTACATGCCCACCAAACTTCCGCACGACTGCTGGCAAGGATACGGTACATGCCGTAGGAACGTCGCTTGAGGGTATTCCAACTGCGCTGTCTCAGATAACTCCCCGGCTTAGAATGAAGTGACCGAATCTTGAACAGAGATGTTCAAGATAAACCAGATCTTTCAAGTATGTTCGTTTTGGTCAGGCGGAGAGGGTAGCAATGGCTTGGTCTTGTGTATCGAATGTAAGAAGGCAGAATTCCCAAGAATATGCTTCACGGCTAGCTGGCCACTGGGTTCAGACCTTATGGAAGACTAGTTGTGCGTTATAAAATTGTGCCTAAGCTTGTTTTGATTCTTTGTATCTACAGAACCACGTATCGGAAAACATTGGCAGTAGATCTCAGCAACTGGAGGGTGAGTATGAGAACGGGTGTGTCAAGGATTGATTGGAAGAGAGATTATCTGTAGCCAGGGAAATGAAAACGCAATTTTTGGAGATCACTGCCGGCACAAGTAGTAGAAACAATCGCTGTATCCCAATGACAGCCAAGAGTCACAGAGACAGTAGTTAACATGGACTAAGTCAACAACCGTCTTCTTCAGGCAGAGACGGGGTGCAGTGTCATTCAGTCGTTTAGGGACAAAATAGCCAACAACAAGTGAATAAAACTAGTAATTGTGAAACAATGAATAACTGTTCATATTGATTATCCCACTGACAAGACACTCAATTTGTGAATTCGTCAGTGAAGCATGTGTTTGCGGACGCTCAGTGTCATTTGTTACGTGGACATCTGTCAAAATTGGACGACATGCTGGATGAGGTTGGATGCCTAATATAGCCTAAGGAGACATCATTCAGTACGTGGTACATTTCTGAGACCAGTTTGCGACACATATGTTTACTGTCGAACATCGATACCGTTCTATGTTAGGACCGCGGAGCGTATAAATTTGAATGATCAGATGGTGGGTATGGTATTTCCTATCGGTATAGAAGGCCGTAGGTTGTTGACCCCCCCAAATAGACCATGCTTTGTTGTGCTTAGAAAGGTCATATCGTTTGGGAAGGGAAATCTAGATATCAACTATAAGAGCCTTATGAGCCTACACGATTTTGGATGAGAAAGGATGAATGATATTGAGGTGATTTAAAGAACACCGTTACCATTTAGACCACAACAGAAAGATGGCTTACTGACTATTCAAAGTCACTGAAACAAAGATTCAACCGAGATTTCGTGCGATTATTTCTACCGGACGACAATCTCCAAACACGAAATGAGTTATATTCCTGATCAATACCTCTGGGATAACATACAGTTTACTGTGTTTCGCTGTTTTTAAAATACCGATCACGTTCAATCGAATTTTTGTCTTCTCATTGCGGCTATTCCAGTTGGTGCAATCTGTTCAAACTGTGAGTGCGTGATCTGAATGCAAATCGGTATATGGCATTACAGTCATATTTCGAAATGTACGTATTGCGGATATCTTCTAGACTTGGTAACTACATCACTACTTAGGTTTGGCTACTCATTTAGATGGAAAGCAAAGTTATATGGTCTACCTTAGTATCTACATTTACACGTGTTGTGTACTCGGTTGTTACCAGCGCCTTGATAGAGATTGCAGCTGGACAGTATCAGGGTATGCGCTCACTTGAGCCTCTAGAATTGAAAACAATTTAGGAGAGTCCGTTAATTTGGTGTTATCACCGAAGGATAGCCTCACCACTTCGGCAAACCTGCGTCACAATTAATCCGCCAGTTCACTTTCTCCCTCGACTTAATGTTTGTTAGCAGCCGACCACCGAACAGCCGATCTAACAGCTAATCACGTTAATGGTTGCGCTTAATATAAGACTCTCAAAGATTTTCTGTACAGCCGAGTGGCTAACAAGAACACGGAGAACCTATCCATCGTCGTGTTGAGTAAATACCATCAGAACTCTTCATACATAGAGAAGGACGGCGTGCAAAAGGACTTAGACCACCGAAATTTCTTACTTTTGTAGGTCGTGGGTCGACGCACTGAAAAACAACGACAAACAATTACGCGTCAAGGTTATGTGGCATGAGCCTATTTACAAAAAAGCTAACACTGGAATAACCATGGAATTTCCGCCCATAGAACAGCCTGAGGGATCATATGAGACCCATTTTACATATAGGCGTTTCTCTAATCTACGTCGAGATCGGACTTTTACACAACTGCTTAGCCATCTGCAAATACCATGTGATCGTTTGAAGTCATCAGTAAACTGATATTTAAAATCTGGAAAGGAGCAGCAACATCTAGTAACGAATGACATACAGCTTAAATTGGTAATTGTATGGTTATTCATGTTACCGAATGCTGGACGGAGGGGGTTTTGTGCTTTCTCTGTTCAGGTAACATAATACTAATCCCAGAAATCTCTTGTGGTGATATACGCTCTAACATTTAACACAGGTAACAAAATAATATAAAAAAATCATTCTCAGCCTAGATGAACCCGTCGGGGGGTTTTAAATCAAACTTCCTACTACTTTTCCATAGTTTCGCCAAATTCACAAAAGTAGTGGGCAAACTAGATTTGATGGAAATAATTACGACGTGTGCATAATAACTAATCGCTTATCCTGCAAAGCAGTTGTTTTTTTCAGGATGATTATGAGCTATTGCTTTAGCACACTGTGTGACTGCAGATATAACAAACAACGTTAGTTTTATTTTGGTACCAAGATGATAAACGTCATCCCCTTTCCTCAGTTGGATAGATTTGTTAAGATCTGAAATAAGGGTTAAATGTTCTATATTCTGTAATGTTCATCCAATTCACCAAGTTGAGTATAAACTGCTTCAGTTCCACCTTAGGATTCAACGCAATTTTGTGACCAGTGCATGCATTCAACACTTCTACATCGAGTGAATTTTTCTGAATAGCCATCGATTAGTGTTTATCGAATGATACTTTTGTCAGACGCCACACTGCGTCTACTGCCAAACGCTGGTCGTTTCGAAGGTTCCACTTTTGCATACCCAAGTATGGCATGTTTCTATTTGCCAGCTAACATCCGAAATTTTATTCCGTAATTGTCCGGCTTGTTCGGTATAAATGCAGTAAGTCGTGTCTCTACGTTTTTGATAAAATTAGTTGCCCATCAGTCGTGACAGAGTGGTGAGGATTGTAAACGATTCTGGTTTGTGCAGTGAACTTTCCGCAAAGATGTTGCATCCGAATGAATCACTCATCGTAAGTTCGTCTGTTGGGACCAACACTGTCGTCAAACCGGAAGTGTTTCTTGATCGCACAAAACCAGTTTTGAGGCATAGCTTGTCGGAACATCAGAATTCCGAAATTTTGCGCCAGGAGAACACAACGGAATGGTCTCTCGTGATCAGTGTTCGAAAAATTTGTAAACCGATAAACCAACCTCCAGTTCCTACGAAGAGACTGTGAATTCAGAGTAGTCCGAATGAGTGTTTACAGTTCAGAGCATAGGTTCATCGAGGAAAAGCGGGAATGTATCGTATACACTACTGCTTGAGTGCGTGTATTTCTTTCTCGTAGACAAGAGTTAGCAATGAATACGCCCACGTGGGGTGTTCGATCATTACATAACTCAATCGTTTTCAACTTTCGTTGAACCTCTACTGTAACGGGAACAGTATGGCAATAAACCGTATCTGCCACTTTGGCCTAATGTTCGCTGATTCTGATAATCACTACTAAAAGCCAGTTTTGAAGCAGTAGCCCTGTTGGCGCTGTTCATTCACTTGTCCGCGTTACCATCTGAGTGAACCGAAGAATGAGTCCGCGTTGTCCTCATGGCTGTATGCAAATGATCATCTGGACTCTTTCTGTTGAGCGTCCGCTGTGCGGCCACTTTAATGTATGTTTCCACTCACCTAAGATGAACAAAGCAAATTGAAGTGGTTACTGTATTGACGTCAACCCCAACAGCATGCTTATCCGACATCGCGGCGTGTGTTCGTTATATGCGCCATCTGACTCATATATGAATCCTTGATTGTTTTGGAGAATACACACATACAGCCCTCATTAACAACTAATCATTTATGTAATTCCTCCCAAAGTCGGAGAAGGTGTAGAATTTGTATTAGCGGGGAAAGTCAAAAGGTGACAGGCTTTCCAGAATACCAATTTACAGGACTCAGAAGTTGAAAAATACTCAAAAAATGACATGTTGATCATCTCGGTGTCAAGTTACACCTGTCGTGTCGGCCACCGCTTCCTTTGTTCCATTTAGTGTGCCGCTAATCTCGCGCCACCCACCACGGGGACGGACGACGATGGTCCAGAGGGTGTGGTTTTGTGACTTAAAGTGGGGACGTGCGCAGACACGCCCCACTTAGTGTCTGCGTGGCGGATTTGTGTGCACGTTTGACCTTGGATGTGTCAGCGTCACCCAACCTTGTCTGCGCCAAGTTTAACAGCCTCATAGGCTTCCACCTGATTTGGTGGAGGGTGCGATACTCGTCTATGCGTGATAGCCCGTTTGGCTGAAAAAATTCGTTCTACCTCTCCGGCGTTTGCGCGTCCCCGCTACGCTGACGGTCACTTGAATTTGACGCTACGTAGGACAACCTAACCACTTTTCTGACAATCCTAGTTTACCAATATGTAGTTTGGCTGGTTTGGTGAGTAGGCGGTGCAACTTTGTTTTTTGGTGACATTTTAATTCCGTTGTGATTACCGTTGTGGCCACGATCTGCGGTTAACATCAGGAGAATCAGGGTATCTCTTCGTTGGCTCTTCAAATGTTGGGCAATAAAGCCTGAATGTATGCTCATCGGAGGTTACTTTTTGTTCACCAAGTAAACTACGGTTGGATTATTTGCTGTTTGCCGAGGGTTGCAAGTATGTGTACACATACCCCTTAGTTAACTTTGGTGAAAATCTATTCGATTGACCGCCTACCCAAATCCCAACGCAATAGATGATCTAACAGGGGAACAATTCAACTTCGCTTTAAGATACCACATCAAGATTGGATGAACAGTTTTAGTGTTACCTCTTTCGTTATTCATCAAATCCCTTGTTCTGTGTTGCACTAATCAGCTTACAGCCTGTTATTATGCATGCACTATCGAGAGCAGCGAATGACGGATTCGAAACTCTTTAATACTGATGTGCATCAACAAATGCAGCTTCTCGCCTCATCAATAACAAATTTATTGCAATCAGTCCGTAGTCTTCTACTTATTATCTATTCCCATCAAGTACGATTTTGAGGGTTATTCGAATGGTTTAATCCCGAACAGCACATTGTCACAAATGATTTAGAATGGAACACTTGAAGTAAATGAAGGCATATTACTTCAGACTATAGGGTGTGAAAATTGTTTCGTCATCCCGTCTAAGTTCACGTACCAAATTTCTGTGTGTATTACTGTACCGGTGATAAACTCAGTATATGCAGAAGTAGGACATCCAGGTGCCTTTAATTTGCATTGTTCTACAGTCCCGTGGTCTAAAAATTCGGTTCAGGTAGAACCACGTATTATAAAACATGTTTCTCTGGACGCTGTAAAACAACTAACTATTGGTTGCTTAAAAAACTTGACAGGTACAACCAACAACAATTCGTATGTTTGGTATAGTTCGTAAATGGTTTGTGGGTTTATAGAACCTAAATGTCGGGAACAGCTTTACGAATTGTCCAGCATCGTATCTCATAACAGCATCTGTACAACCTTCAGCAATTATCACCTACGTCACTCCACACTTATAATAGCAAGCAGTTATAGATATTTTTTAATGGTTTTCTTGAAGTTCTTTATAACAATACACTGTTGATAAGAACGCTAGGATGATCTTCCTTCTGTGATATTTCTCTGGCAGGTATTTCTAAGCCTCGTCCTATAACTTAAGCTCTCACGCAGATCGAGAGATGTCTGCTTGTGTTTGTTTGGTTCGAACGTACAGTGCCCAGAGCCGTCGTACCGCACTAAACACGAGATAATGTCAACAGCGGATTTATGAAGAAGTTATCCATATAAATTTGAAATGAAATCAACTGTTTAGCCAAAGTAAACTGTGTCGTGGTGATGTCTCCGCAGTTCGATCCCAAAACCTGAGGGTTATTTATTTCTGTCTCATGGTCCAGCGTGCTCAGCTTCGTCACCGGACGACATGTTCTTGGGCATGTTATTTTTACGTCTCTTCTGTCCTAAATGGAGACAGTCATAGGGATCATCTGATGGGCCTACAACCATCTCTACACATACTCTAGGACCTGTGTAGAGTTATTCATATACGCACAAGTGAATGTCTGATTACAATTAGTGTAGTGAGGACGAGCCGTCGCACTATACTACTCACATCGCCGCTATTTAGCAGTGGGGCAGAAGTATGGATTTGGACATTGATGTAGTCGCAGAAAAAATCCGGGAAGAAACATCGAAGTGCAGCGTTGCATGGAATGGTTCTTGATACATACAGAAACTGAGCATTAGCGTCTCTGGCACCCCTGACCTTCTGGGCCCATGACCGTAACAGATGCATGTTTTGTTTGTTATCATGTTGAAATGCTTAATCCATGTATTGGTTTCGTAAATAAATAACCTTTGCGCCATCCGAGTTCTTAGCTGACACATTTAAGCTTTGTAGCGTTAGTCGAAAAGGCAGTTGAGTTGCCGTATGTGCCATCCAGGTTTGAACTTCGGATGTGAAAGAATTATTTCCGTGATTTTGATTACCATTTAATAAGTCAGTGTAGAAAATAGTCCAGGAAGAGCTGTTGAAACCGAACTGAAGGGATCAAACAAGAACCTTTTTGAGCTTCCCAGGTAAAAATTTTTCAACAAGATGACTTCATTGTTTTAGTATAAAACGATAGCAACTCTTACGCGCCACGATGTAGTTAGAATCTAGAACAAATTACATAGTAAGCCGTAACCAACTCTCGTTCCGTCTGCTTGGTAGACGGTTTTAAAGTTAAGCCCTTGTATCGGTACCGCCGTTTGTACACGTGACGCATAACAGTTTCGCCAGACGCAGTTAGCTCGGTAACTTCAGATCAGTGTACCAATGACCACTAAACAGGGAGGCATAGCTAGCGACATACCAGAACTAACGTACTCGTATATAGACTGCATGATCTTTTAGATATTAACAATTTTGTCTCGCCTACGTGTGTAGATTTTTCTTTGGAGTTGAGACTGTGTGCCCAGGTCGTAATCCGAGCCTGAATGTGATCAGTCCCTCTGAGACTAAGACATATAATTTGCAAACTACACGTGGAATACACTTTCACTATGTACTGACGAATTAGAGTTGCGGAATGTCTGGTATTATTAATACTGTAAAGGGTTCAACACTCTGGAGTAAGTTTAAGGTAACTGCTGGTTGACAGTTCAAAGTAAGGTTTGGTGATGTATCTACTCCATTGATTCGTTGTGCAGTACCGTCTTCGGGATATCCTTTTTCTGCAATGTCAGTTGTTGTAATCGATTTGTCCGAACCAAAATTCGTTGCTTTTCGATGGTTATGTTAATGACTACCGTATGCAACCATTTGTCTGATTGTTGGAAATGTTTTGTGATCATTATCTACAATTGCGAAAGTGTATATATCCCTCTTTTTCAAAGATTGCGAAATACTTATTGTTGACAATCCGGTCAAGATTACTCATATTCATGTCAAACAAGTCGGGCATTTACGGCATTACACTCAAGGTGGTGGTCGATGAGAGGATCATACGAACGGAAAATATGACATAGACAGGAGCCGGTTGAAGATTTGGTTCTAGGAACTCTACAGGGCCACAAAATATGAATCGCATTGTTTCTGTTAACCACTTTTTACAAACTCTAGTTTGGCATACAGTCTCGACCGATGAGATGTTACTGACGAAGATCTTACGTTCAAGAGGTATCGATGCATTATAGACCGGAATATGTGCAGACAAGAATGCGTAATGGAGCAGTCTTTTATACCCACACAGACAGCCAATTTTCCTTCCAATATACTATTCAAGCCATGAAAGAAGAAACCGGGGGTTGTTCTGTTTTACAGTCAAAATATTACGAGTGGTGTTTTGAGAGCAGCCAGGTAGAGGTGAACCTCAGGATACCGACCAAAGGCCATTTGAAAAAACGTGCTCCGAGTGGTTACAGTGCATGTTTACATGTGCCATTGGGTGAATATCATGTGTCCTGCCGAAATGAAAAGGTTTCATAATGATGTTTATGACAAAATCATATTAAACCTATCCAACAACAACCAGCTAATTTCCACCTAGTAATTTGCACAATCTGACTATGCAAAGTAACATAGGGAATGGATACCGGACCTGAGGTTACCACAACAGAACCTGTGTGTCTTACCAGTACAATGCTCCTCCCAACAAGAAACTCCGTCTAAGTAGATCAGGAGTGGTTTTTCGGTAGAGGTGTTTCTTATTTGAATATAGAGGACGGCATTCCATAATAATCACTCTGTGTAATTACGAGATAGCGGACAAACCAACGTTAACTTGCTGCCATCCTTAAAATAATCCAGCGTTCATGACTGTTGCTGTGGTACTAGAAAGACTATTGCCGGTGGATTACAATATCAAATGAAGCGCACTACCTAAGGATCCCACTTCGTAGCTTGCAGTACGGACTACGCACAAATTATGCGACGATAATCGTTCGTTGGTCCACATGAACAGTAATATTATGTACATACTATTCGGAATGTAAGATAGGGAAAAGTGAATCAGTCAGCATTACGCCATCCAGAATTTACCATCACATAAGGGTGTGGTCGCATGCGGGCTAGGAAGCTCTCAATCTGCTCAGTTTCAAACAGAAGCCAAATAAAAATGACGCACACATTGGTACTACAAATTGACAGAACAACACTATGAGCACGGTTTTCTTCAGGGCTCAGGACTATGCTGTTATAGAGAATATAATAGAGAAGACTGAATTTTAACGAATGTCATCTGGTTAGCTACCGTTTTAAGAAGCGGCAAAAGTCGGCCAAGTTTAATTCGTCCCTTTCTTTTTCCGGCCGAACGGTCTTTGGTTCAAGTTGTACCAACATCATTTAGGTCACTACTTCCATTGTAAGCGAAGAGCACGGATGACGCAAGAGTTATTTATTCGGGAAAGCAATACATGGGTTATGCGTTCAAACATGACAACAAACAGAAACACTCATCTGTGTACGGTCATGAGCCCAGAACGTCACGGTTGCCAGAAACACCAATGCTCAGTTCCTTTACGCACTAAGGACCATTTCATGCGACGCCGCACTCTGATGTTTTTTCCTGTACTTTTCCCACGGCCACCTCAGTGTCAAAATATGCTCATTCCGCACTACTGAATAGCAGTGGTGTGAGTAGTATAGCCCGATCGCTCTTTCTCACTACACTCCTCCCGTTGCAAAGGTTGCTCCAGCTGCAGCAAAAGCCTTTCAGGTTCTCTTCGTTCTCTCGACAATCTGCGTACCGGCATCGGTGATGTTGATGTTTCTGGTGTGCATTCTCTTTTGCTCGGGGTGTCATACTATTTACAAAGCTGGCTTCCGTTTACTCGATGCTGATTCTTCTCATTCATAATCAGTTACGCTGAACCAAGGCGGCCCACTACACCACACGGTCCTCTCCAGTTTGCCATGTATTTCCTAAATCCAGGTCCTGTTGCTCTTGTACTCCGCCGGTCACTCACCATCAATTTGGATTTTGTATTGAGCAGCCGAAAAGCAATGAATATCAGCAACGGCTGTATTTGTCGCTAAATGACTTCGGGAGAAGAAAGTAGACACATCCAATGGACAACGACAATTTGTCTGCAATATTAATTCACTTTGCCTCACGCAAGTACGTGTTACAAAACCTTCGCTATAGTGCGTCGGTCACTGCGCCACTCGTTAAATTCTACTTACTCTCTCTCACATACTGTATCATTTTGACCATCTTAATGGTCTTATTTTTTGGTCTTAATGAACAGTTCGAAAGGCTATATTAATCGTTTATCAAAGCGTGTATGCGTATATCTCAGTGAGGTTGATTTTGAGTGCACTGTAAGTAGGGTTAAAAAATGTAATCACTCAATCAGGTCAAGTTTGTCTCTGCGACTTATTAACAGGTCAATTTCTCTTTCACATAGACGGTTTGATCTCCAAGATGTGATTGAATTATTTCTAAACTGACTGACTTACCACACTGATTAACAACGAAACTCCACAACTGTCATTCAAAAATGCGTCCCCCTGGCTCACATATAACTAACTTGTCATCATCGCTCCACTGATCTTCCTTGGGAGTCTTTAAAGCAAATGTCCATTCTCCGTCATCAGCAGGGTGTTGTTAGGCTGCCCACATTATAGAGTAATCTGGGTTAGTAAGCTTTGAGCCATAGACAGTCTCACATACTCATTGAACACGATGTTAAACAAGTCACTTAACCGAGGGTTCATATTCCAGTAATATTGTTGAGAATATCAGATATTTGTATTTTCTGCAAGCTACATTTTCACAGTAAAACTTACAGTGCCTCACAACTTGTCACCTCCAACTAACCGGGTGCACTGTTTACAAGATCAAGTATAGAATTTAATGGTATCACCTTGTAGAAGCACAAACCTGCAACGTGTCACCGTTAATTAGACTAAGAGGTTAGCAACATGCAAACGTAATAATGTGATAGGCTAGGAACGTGGGTGGCACAAGAACTGCTTATTCAGAAAGTCGTCATATATTGAGTCCAAACGCACATTTACAAATAACAATAATCCAGGGACTCCACAGTTGCCAGTAAAAAGTTCACGTATGGAAAACACTATTTCTTGCCGGATTTCATTTCAATTTCATTTGTATCTTTCGCAGGTTACTTAAATAATACGATGCGAGCCCCGGTCTGACCGCTCACCAGTAGAACAGTGTGGTCGTTCATCTTCACCATATATATAGACCTACAGTTTCTGTAGTCGAAGTAAATATACAGAACTGGTATCTAGCATGAAAGATTTTATTCTGTTTGACGATTTTAGTGGCAAAATTCTAACAAGTAGTGTGCAAAGTGGTCGGATGTGAAGAATGACCTCGGTCAACTAATACGTGATCAATGAACATGATCGGCTCGGAGAAAGAGATGTCATAACCACGATCACACAAAAATTAGTTAGACGTACTTACTGAGTACAAAAACATGTTGATGATCACTCAAAAGGACTATATTTCCGGCAGATTCGAGTAGACTGGGAGGATGAGAACTACGCTATTTCCGATTCAAGTTGTACAGAAATCACTTTCGTGTGTCTCCATTTCAATTTAAGATGTCCAAAAGGGATTCTCTGGGTTTTAACAACGAACAAAGTCTTACGGTTAATACCAGCATAGATACGCTGAGAGACACAAGGATTGGTTGACTCTCATGGAGTTGAAAGACAGATCCACTGGGAGCAGGGAGTAAACAAGGCTAGTGTGCCTAGACCCACTTATCAAGCTGATGGAGGTGCAGGCTAACACGTATCCGGTGAGCAATGAAAGCGTGGGTGTGACCGTACGATGTAGAACGCACACGAACAGTAGTCTAACAAACCGGTCTTCTGTCAATGCGTAGATGAGCGATCCACCCATATTGACATCGGTTTCGACCTTCGTCGTTGTTCGAACGGCCGGATAGGTCAGGCAAGTCCTGTCTCGAGTACTAGAACGATGGCCATGTGAGTAGCAGTTTGACGAATGCCTTGGCAGCTGAGATCAGGGCTGAAACAGTCACAAAGTGTGGACTCGGATACAAAATTCAGAGTC
>LUCH01008656.1:4492-20278 GCA_013368495.1 Paragonimus heterotremus | reverse complement strand
CAAAAAATATTTAAAAATCGAGGATTCGCGCCAAAAGGACCGTTTTGCCTTTTGAACGACCTTCAAGGCGAATCCCGTGAAACGGATAATTGCTTGGAATATTGATACCTCCTCGCGTTCCTTAAGTTTTGTCGGAACAGCTTCCCTTCCGAAGTGTTTGTGGACGTCCAGAAGTCTCCCGTGTGCCTCGAACCTTCTTCTGTGCAGCCTATATTCCGCGTTGACAAGAACCGATTCTTCTTGCTTGGGTTGTGTCTTTTGTGCTAAAAGAGTGGGAAAGTCCGATGAAACAAGAGTTTTGAGACCTCCCTACCTCCTCTGATAGATCTTAACATTAGCCAGATTTCCTCGTAGCTGTGAGACTCCAAATGTTCCATGAGCACAAGAAACAACACAAACAACGTCAATCCTAGCACGATCCTTAGAAGCATAAAATGACAAGGTAAGTTGTCAGGATTGAAAATGTCAAATACATCACGGATTGACTGATCGTTCATTATTCCAGAAGTTTGGTTTAAAGGTGACCTAGAGGGGTAGCACAAGTTCCATCAGCAGCCGCATCTTCGATAGATGAGGACCTATTCGAAGTACTTCGATGGGAGGAGGGCTTCCTGAAATTACAGCGTGAGAGTTCGGCCGCCCTACGATACGTAACATTTTTAGGCAAAATGTTTTCTCTAACCTGGATCCCTATGGACTTTCGTTGACCGTACATTGCCACTAAGTGGATACAGCCGTTTGGACGCATCGATGTATACCAATTCCGCAAGTGTTCTCAAGTAGTCTTAAATGGCTTCTGGAGAATTAGGACAATTCACCCAATAACGCACAATCGACTATTCTAGTAA
Organism: Paragonimus heterotremus; assembly: GCA_013368495.1. Classification (NCBI taxonomy): domain Eukaryota; kingdom Metazoa; phylum Platyhelminthes; class Trematoda; order Plagiorchiida; family Troglotrematidae; genus Paragonimus; species Paragonimus heterotremus. The sequence continues at coordinate 19,430 of LUCH01008656.1, read as the reverse complement.
CATGTATCTAACAATCGGGCTAGCGGGACTACCTTTCAAGTCCTGAAAGACGACCAAATGGATTGGAATGTACACGATTGTATTGACAAAATTTAGGTCAAAGTGCTCTCTGTCTTACTACGAACACATAGTAGGCGGATAATAAAAAGATCCGGCGGAAAATGGCGTTCAGCATAGAAGAACCAAAAGCACGTTAGTGAATGATCGCCAGTTGAATGGAGATTAGTCTGTCAAGACACTGGGGTATAGATGAAGACGAAAGCATGTCAAACAGTACCGAACGAGAAGGTTTTAGGGGGCATACAGGTACACTTATAAAAATGAAGAGCATGGACATTATATGCATCTAACCATGAGCGTTCGCCGCGTAAAACAAAAAACAAAACAGTGGCAAGTTTAGGACAGACCTTCTACAAATAAAATGAACATGCTTCAATGAAATCAACGTTCCAACTTCGCATCAGGCACTGAATGACAGACATGCCACACGGACTCAAATAAAATCAACACCATTGATAGCCGTCACATAACGTTCGTGGATATGTTTAAGTTTTTTTCCGAGGCGCCCGCTGTACGCTTTGTGGTGCAACATTTGTCATTCTCTGCTTGTACGATCGTTTGCGACACGTTTGCCGTACATTCGTACCTAGTGGCTCCGATGCCTTTATCACAAACCAAGGAAAGTTTTGGAAGAAAATTCCGTTAGTAAAATCCTCTCTTGGAATGATGTTGACGTGCATCGTCCTAATACTTGGTGAGAATGCGATAAGGATTGTTGAAACTCTGCTGGCGATTTGGGGGGTAATTCAGTCAGTAATGCACTGTCGACAACTCCACTAACGCTTACTCAGATGGTTAGATTAAGGGGGCTATCTTTAAAGTCCAAAAAGCGTCAAAAACGGCGATCACAAGGACTGAAATTTATACGCTACTGTTTTTGAGAGCAAAACTCGAGTCTAGTACTTCTCTTCGAAAGGGGCCGACCTGATAGTCTATGGGAATGCGACAGCTGCGATCAATTGTGGGTGATGTTCAAACTGAAATAAATAATAAAAAAGGTTTTATCTCACCCTGAATGTGGATAAAACGGACGCACAAATTATCCGGCGTAAGGAAGTCTAAGATGAAGTAACCAAACACGAGTCCGAAAATAGTCACCGGTCAGCGGATAAAAGCTCATTAAACAGTCATGTAGAGGTGAAGATGAGAACATGTCCAACAATACCGGGAAGGGCAATTTCAGTAGGTAAGCAACGATGGCCAAAAAAGAAGGAATCCAACATTTTACGTGCGGTTGTGGTACAAACTTCAACATGGTTGCTCACTGCACACAGCAAAGACAAATAAAAGCTCATTCAGGATCGGCATTTACAAACAAACCAAACATGCCTTAACGTATCCATCGCTCCGTATCATACTAAATACAAGAAGTCAAACGTACCGGATGAACTGCAGCAGATCTCACAATGTGTATTCACACAATACGGTACCTACTGCGGGTGCTTCGGCGAAATTACACAAGGAACGGTTGGGTCCGTATCCCGTTCAGGGGGGTCTATAGTGAGATCACGTGCAGAATTAGCAACGCGGACATATCGGAATACCAAGCATTCACAGTATGCTTCAATTGTCTAAAACCATCCATAAAATTGAGTTCAACCGTTGGTGATAAGCCGGAACCATCTATTGTCCCTTCATGGGAAGCGGCCGCCTTTGTGGAATTGGCTGCGTGAGGCGGTTTGTCTGCAGTGCGGTGCAGCAGTGAGAACATCGCCAGTGAATGAGGAGAGCGATGCAGCGGCAGAAGCCTATGATCAAGCACATAATCGTCGACCAATTATCCTTGTGCAATTGTCGTTTCGTATATGCAGAAACGGATGTTTATGAGCAAACAGGAGCAACACAGGCACCACAGAGTTGCACTCACAAGGTCAGCAAGCTCCCGAAACATCCTGTGTGGGTGACCTGTAGAACAGAATGTGACAGGAAAGAAGGAGGTTTAAGTCGCATCTGTTTTGTACCAGACGCAATACACATGTAACTTACGCAACCGATGGCGGCTGTTCCAATGTTCTGTTGAGTGACTGATTGTTGTGTATTGGGATTGCTGCGCGTATTCCACGTTGATCGTAAGCTAGCGTTCTGATTTTGGCACGCCGGTTTGCGCCGTATATTGTGAGCTGTTACCGGTCCGTCATGCACCTCAACTTGAACCTCTTTGCCGCCATTGTCTACTCGTATTTTTGCCCTATTGGTGCTCGGCGAATCAAAAGTTACATAGGGTTGCTGTCATTCGTTTATGAACAGGGCTTCGAGGTATTGCGCATTGCAGCATTCGCAGTCTGTGGTACCCGTACAAAGAATTTTCGAGAAATCTCTGGTTTTAATCATTTCTTCCAACTGACGATGACCCTTGCTAAATCTAGCAGTGATGGGACTCAGCGGACATCCACTGAGGTAGCAAACACTCGCGCTCGTTGCGGGTGCAAAGCATCTGCACAAAGCGGCGCGCAATGCTGTCAGCGCCAAATATGGCACCACTTCAAGTGCACCGGCCTCAATGAAGACCGGCACAAGCGACTAGCCTCTCCATCCATCCATTTTATCCATATGGGCGGTAGGTTCAACTAAAATCTGAGCACCACTTCGCCCCTGACTGGTCACGCGCGCATCACGCAGGGTGGACCGACGAAGAAGCACCGTGACTGCAAATAAATGGTTCTCCTGAATTCTGTATCTTCTTCTATCCCTTCCTTGAAGGGTGGATTGGACGAGTTCTAACAGATTATCCTTATTCTTGGGGACGTTAATGCGCCGGAATTTAGCCAGATGGAGAAACGTGTACCGACAGGGTCGTTTGATGTTCTTTTTTCAAACTTCTACACACTAAGAGCTCGGTTCACCCCCGACGGAGACCTGTCAGAAAGCATCTGTGTTGGGTCTGGCGATAACTAGGAATCCGACCGAAGAGGCAACCGTAAGATCGTACGTACAGTTGGTCGAAGCGATCATGAAGTCATTAGGATGATACTCATGTTAGTGACCGTTACACCCCCTAATAAGTGGCGTCGGATCTAGTGGGGGACTCAACACTGACGAGATAATCGGAGGTGGAAGTGAATGCATGGTCAAAGTTTGCGGGAGTAATAACATTGAAGCAATCTTGGACAAACTCGAGACCAATTTACTGAAGTTGGCCATTAATTTTGCTTCACCTCAGCGGTTATCCGCCAAGTCAAACCACCGTGGTGGAAACGCAAGGCGAGAAAGTTTTAATCCATGAAGCGATAGGCTTGGGAGAGATTCGGACAGGCAGGCAGACATAAACGTTACCCGGAGTACGGCCAGGCGCAGCGCAGTCAGCCAGGTTCATCGGGAGTGCGAACTCTCGTACGAGAAGAACTTGGTTGAGTCAGCTAGGTGCAACCAAAAAGCGTACTACAATTATGTTTGGTTTAAAGCCACCATTCGAGTGTTCGCTGAATGCATCTTTAGCAAACAAGGACAGAGCGCATCCACCAGGGAAGGGGAGGCCCAACAATTGCTTCGTTTTTTGGGAAGGTGCACGCAAAGGACGGTGGCGGATCACCACATGTTGAGACTGCGCCTGCTTCAGCCAAGGTGGGGGAAGTGGTAATCACTGCCGTAGAGGCGTGTGGTCAGTTGGTTAAAGTGAGTGTTACAAAGGCGGTTGGCCCAGGTAACATTCACTCAGCATTTCTAGGGCCACTTGCTGATGCATCAGCCGCTTCGTTGGCCAGTTCATTTAAGAAATCACTCGACGAAGTCTAACTACCTGCGAACTTCAAGGTGGCCGCTATCACACCGACACGCAAATAAACCAATGTGTGAGAGTCCTCACACTATAAACCTGTAAGCCTTACCTAGGCTATCACGAAAATGCTGTATAAAGAATCTTGAGAGATAATGTACCGCAACGTATCACTAAATATAGACTAGTGAGGGTTCAGCAGTGTGGCTTTGTAAGTAAGCGATCTAACCTTACCAGCTTATAGGACTTCTTATGTGATAGTGAAAATAACAGTAACAACAATAATGTATATTCTCAAAGCACTTGTGAGAGACACTCGGATTTGCCAGATCATGGCAGATAGTCACAGGCGGTACAGAGAAGCAAATAGTTACATAATATGCAGACGTCAAATCTGTCAACAAAAAGAAGTGTAATCAAAGAGAAAGGGATTGCGGTATACAATCGTCTGATGCATGCACCATCGAAGGATATCGTTCGCTTGTTCCACAGGTTCAGTCCAAAAGACGGGATGCCACATTAAGTTGCTTTTTACAGGGTTATTCGGGAGACGATGCTTCAATTATTTCAAGATCACGCCGAGAAGTCCGCGTAAATGCATCTTCCGAGGATTTCGCCGTTGTGTGCGGTAACTAGCGCCTGGAAAATTGAAATAACTTAGCCTGAGCGAGGGAGGACGGGAAGTTCCAAAATCTGGCGAAGAACCGAGCAGACTGCTTTGCAGCGTGTGGTCGATTGCTCAGAAACGTCCAAAAGTTGGAAATCTCACAAACCCTCGATCAATGGGATTTTTGGCGTCCATTAGTGACGGGAGCTTTCCTGGCATAGCACACTTCCGTGGGAGCAGGAAAAAGAACGCCATCCCTTATGTTAAGGGGGAAAATATTGAGCTAACACATGTACTATAGCGAATAATGTGCATATGGTTTGTTCTCATGAAAAACATTGCGCAATATTAATTTTTTTTAAAAACAAATATACAATACTGGCAGGCAATTGTCATTGTATTTCGCGACAAATGGGTAACAAGCAGCTACTTCTAGAATGATTATCACGTGGTAATCAAAACTCTGCATGACGTTTTGGAGTCACCCTACTTCATAGGACCGATCTCCGAGCTAAAATCCGTCCCAGGTAGCATGACCGTCCCACGAGTGTTTTTAAAGTCGATTGACTGAACACCTGAAAGACACTCAAAAGGCGGGCAAACAAATAATTTTCCGTAGTCCTTAGTTCGTTAAGAACGCTTGCCAGCTTAATTTCTAGAGGCGCAGAATACCGAACACGTCTGAATTTCAAGCCGTATCCTAACGGGCTCGCACCTTCGCGCAGCGGCACCGGCATATCGGTAAAAAGTTTAAAACATACAGTTTCAAGCAATAAACCTGTAATGGAAGAACATGAAATGTACACCATAGGGAAAGATTCAACCGTCGGAAGATTGTTGTTTCTGTCCTCTCTTTGGTCGCTTCGTTCTTTGCGTCCTGTATCCATCGATGAACACTTTGACATCCGCTTGACAGTCAAAATCCAACTAAAAGTGGAACATCTGGATTACTTTCGGAAATACGACAACATACCACTCCAGTAAACTCAAGGAGAATTTTTTACTGATCAAATAAATCAAACGGTCATCAAAGTATTTTCTGGACTGTTGATGTATTGACGGTCCGTTCATAAGCGGACTACTGCTAGATAGCACTGAGAATCTGTAGGTTTTTTGCCACTGCCGTATTAAACATTTCCAGAGTTAATGGTTAAAATGATCAGAAAATCACTCGATTACACATCCTGACCATATAACCGTTAACAGAACGAAACTTACCGTCCGTAATTTTCCACACAATGCGTCTACAGATCCCACATTGCAAACGGTCAGTCAGTTTGAAACCGAGCCCACGAAATGATGGTTATATGCTATCACTAAACGAAAATAGGTAAACATAGTTGATTTTGGAACACGTGATTCAAGTCCTTCCCGTTTTTCGTGTTCGTAAGGTTACAAACAGTGAAGCCTGAATTGCGTCATCAGTGAAACGGTTCAGTATCTTACGTAGGACACTCAAAAGACACTAAAAGACGGCAGACCATCTTGGTGTGCTACTAGGGATATTTCACAACAAGCAAATGTTTTAGGTGGTTAAGAAGATAGGTTAGAGGCAGACGAGATAGCATAAGTTGTGAATTCAGGTTTCAAGCCAATTATGTAGGGTAACCGGGGAGATTATTTCTCCCCAGTTTCCTGTGAAGAGCATTTTTATGCTAGCCAAACAAACCGTTAGTACCGGCTGCCATTAATTGTAGCCTGATGACTTAAGGTTTGGTGATTACCAGGGTGAATAGGTTATTACGAATGGGCATATACACAATGTATGGGGAAAGTTTGTGTGAATTATAATCCACTTTTTTCCTTTCTGTGTGTGTTCTATGTATTCCTCCATATAAGATCATTCTACTGGACTTTATTCAAGCTTCAGTTTTATACTTTCCGACATTCTTAGTGATGTGTCCGTAGTAACACACATGAATAAAATAATGCTGATTTTCCGACGGTTTGGTGGGTACGTAATTAATCAAATGCTGGGTGGGGTGTGTGTAAAGGGTGGGGAGGCAATAAACTGTTTCAGGCAACCTGTATTCAATGGCAGCCTGATAGCAGGGATCCATTTGTACGTTATATGCAGCCGACGGCTAAATGTCTTCTGGACCATATTCAAAGAGGTCATCAGAAAAAACAAAATTTGAAAATAAACACTGTGCGTGATGATGCGAGACAGCAGTCCAAACTCTTAAAAACACTGAATGTTGTTACAGGCCCTGAGTTCGTTGGGAAGTTTATTCCAAATATACAGAGCATTTTACAATGAAGAGGTTGGCGCATATATTTTTCCGAGCTAGTAGGCCTGGTAGAGTGAATTCGTATTTCTTAGACCATATGAAAATAAACGGCGAACGCTGTAGTGATGGCGTTCGGGTGTATCAATTTATACAGGAGTGTAAAGCTTAACTTCAGTTTCCGTAACCAAAGTCGGACAATACCAAGTGGTTGACAACGTTCCGCGATATTTAATGAGGATGGAAATCCCAATAAGCTTTTTCTAAATGATGGTTGGAGATTTTCTAACACAAGCCTATCAGATTCGCGTAGGTGGCAGCAAGTGAAGGTGCAATACTCAAGTTGAGGTCCAGCACACATGTTGTAAAGAGCCAGCTTCGACTCCGGTAGACCGAATATCTTTTCGAAATGGCATATTGTCCTTTGTTTTTGCTACCTGAACGCAACAGGGAAATCGAGGGAGTATGAATACCACATTCCTAGATCTCGAACGGATGTGGCGGCGTCACTATCATGACCACCTTGTGAGAAGGAACCATTGGGTATTTGACAACCGTTAGTAACAGTGTTCGGTTTCCTTGCTGAGAATGTCATCAACCACATTCTCCGCCGAGATTTTAATGATATTAGGTTCTGTCGTTTATTTTGAGAGCAGACGGCGAGGTTGCTGAACCGTCGGAATGTGTTGACGACTTTGATATCGTCGGCAAATAGTAAAGGCTTGCGATGTATAATAAAATCGTGTGTCATTTATGTACACGCTATGTTTTAACGTAGCCTGCCATGTGCGTGTGAATCAGTGCTCACTTACCCGACGGATAATGACCCACTTTCATGCTCGTCATTTCTCCGCTGATAACACTGATTCTCCACTGTACCATTCCGGTTATAACCCTTCAATCTTCGTATACTTAGCGCTTATGATTCCGATGGCTATTGGTTTATGTTTTTGCGAGCTGCAGATTTCATTGATGGTCACCGATATGTTTACTAGTTTTTTGACAGAAATGATGATCCATGTGATATATGTTGTCCAACTGCAAGTTTATCCTGATTTCTCCCATCTGTTTTTTGCAAATGTTGACCACAGCTTAAGTCATCTGGACGGAGCAGCTTCTGGTGTAAACGCATAAACAACACCCAGACCTAGACCGTGGCTGAAATCTATCGGATAGAGTAGCTAGTAGTGGCGCACATACTGCACGCAGACATTGTACATAGCTATATTGGTCCCGATGTTGACGTTGGTGCCCAACTAACACTACGTGCTGCGACAGCGTAACTCGCGACCAGCTTGCATTGACCGACTCCGAAACAACGTTCTTGTTTGCAATCCTGGTGATCTCAGTCGAGTTCTGCAAAATGCAGAAGAGTCAAACGAATTTACCTTCCGATGGAATCCATAGCGTCCCCTTCAAATGTTGAGTTCACTGCAGTCACTACGACAGCCCCATCCTAATACACACACTTAGCACCAGAGCCGGTACTCCGTGTACTGAGCATGAAGCAAAAACACGGAGAACAATTTACCCTTCAGCGGTAGTGTACTTGTTTGGTGCTAAAATGTCATAAACATCAGGCCAAATTAATAACCCGTGATGTGACAATGGTGGAGCTCAAGGGATAGCAAAACGGGATGTTAAAGAGGGCATGTGTTCGAGGTGAAAATTATAAAGTGTGCGGACAACCACCAATGAAATCTGCAGCCGGTGAAAACATAAACACCCATTATACGAAGATTAAAGGGTTATAGCCAGATTGGTACGGTGATGAATCAGTGTTATCACCGGAGAAATAACGAGCATCGAATTGAGTCATTATCCGTCGGTTAAGCGAGCACTGACTCGCTTGCACGACAGGCTACATTCAAGCACAGTCAACATTCAATGAAAAACTGTACGCACGTTGTAAAAGATGGAGTGGGACATGTTACCCATTTTTACACCATACCGTATGTAAAAACAACTACGTGATGACGTTAGGCGCAATCACTTTTAGGAGTGGCATTCTGTCGATCGTTTGCTACCTGAAGTACTGATAGGGAAACCGGCTGAACATAAAATTCAGATATATAACTTACTCACAAACGTGATGGCACGGCTTTCATTGGAATTTACCTGAATGTTAAATTTGAAACGCAATGTAAACGCAATACGGTCGGAGCCTACAAATTCAATTATATCTCCCAAACCACGCGAAATTCAATGATTTTGCATATTGAAAATACGTACTCCACCACGAAAATTCCGATGGAAGCAGTTTCAGAATGCAAACTCGATTACGAAAGCCAACATGATGTTTTTATCGAAAAAAGCGAAGCATTTTTTCGAACAGCAGTGTGGATACGAACAGTTTTCAGGTACATCCCACTTTTCCCATTGCAACACAACTATTGTACGCAGTGAAATCTATATATTTGTCCAGTATTATGCATTTAAATATTTCATGAAAAAATTTGAGAAAGCTTTTTTCGCGCCTAAATGGCTGTTTCCAACTCGTCTCGGCCTTGAAGCATCATATAAACGGACCACACAATTGCCAACGCAAGAAAGACCATGTTCCAATTCAAGGATCTTAGTAGGGAGAATAAGGTATTCCAATCAATGTATTTGATCGGATTGTAGAATAAAACCGTGGATTTGGTAAGTGTCGACGTTAAACTGACAGTTGACCATATTACGGTCACTTCCTTGAAATCGATCCACGGTGGACACCCTCAGAGACGAGATGCCTAAAGTATGCCTTCGTCTGTTTGGCGCTAGGACACGCTGTTTCCATCCATTCAGTTAACTGCGTGAAAGAAATTCAGTTTGCTTTGCTGAAGCTGAGAATGGGGTCTAGAAGATATTAGGCATGTTGAAGTCACCATCTATCAATTTGTGTTCGTAAGCATGTTTGATACGTGATTTACCATATCTACAAGGTCAGTCAACTCACTGCTAGTAATACTATGCGGTATGTAGAGGTATTCCTTATGTGACTCACGCGAATCAGTGAACAGCACTAACCACGGCGGATCTTCGGTTTTACAAATGTTGTGACTGCAAAAGACGCTTGACCTGAGAATTCGTTCATTGCGCAAACTCCTGTATAGGTCATGTCAAAAATCAAACCACAAACGCGTACACTCACTTGCACGTCAGACATGCATTCGCATACATCGGGTGATAGTACGTTGTCATTCGCCTTGGTGGTACTTCTGCCATAGCGCGTACACATTATTCCGATAGTCTATTCTTGTCCGTCGTCTTCCTGGCTTTCTGATATTGCTCTTTTGGTCCTGAATGTCGTATATGGGTAATACACTACTCGTGAGTAATATACTACTCACAACGAAAATGCCTGTCATACAACATAAAGATCAGATTCTCCGTGTTACTGGGGAGAATCGCCTTTTTAGGCAGCTGATGCATCTATTACCTCGTCCAGTGAGACGATTCCTGCGAAACACTTGATATGCAATGGCGCATTTTTGGGCCTTTGGAGTATCAGAGGAGCACCACGTCTCAGTGACGAGAATTATCTAGGGATTAAACGGAAAGACGAAGAGTTCAAATATGTGCATCTAACATATTTATGGTCTCACGTTCATGAGTAATAAACTGATGGAATTTTCTGTCAGGCACAACATTTAGACTGAGTTACAAAATATCACATGGAAAGGTTTGGTTCAGGGGATGTGTCAATTTTCCACCCATGTTCGGTTGGATGTCGTAAAGATTTGATCCCGCGACAGAAAGTGCTGTAAGAGTGTCATTATGTTGGGATGATTGAGTGAAACATGGAGGCTGCGTGTAATCGGTAGACCGTGAATATCTCTGTTATCTTTTAGTTAAAAAATATTCCGTAGCTGTCGAAGTTGCTGACTTTTGTGACATGTTGCAGATCCTAGAATCTTAGAATTCTGTTTCCTGAAGATCTTTTTGTTTCAATCTTCCGAAGATATGAGCATGGAATTTGCGGTAGTTCAATGGCAAAGGGATTAACGGAAAAATAACGCAGTCTCATTCTACGTTATTTCGGAGAATTGAATTTAAAAAAATAATGAAAATCGACGTCAGAAACGTGGAAACACATGCTTTTATTTAAATTTGGACGTAATTAAGCGAGAAAACTTGATTATAATTCCGACAATCGAACTGTTGATGGAATATGAATACCAGGATTTTATAAAAATACACACATGAGGAGTGCTTACGAACCCACTTCAACGTAGGACAGTGCACAAGATTGGACAAGTGAGTCGTGTTTTATCAGTTATATTCGTCATGCTTTACCATGCTGTTGTTAACTTTTCCCTGAAATTGGGATGTACGCTGGAATTAGACTAGGTGGCCTGCCGGTAAGATTACGACACTTATAACGGCAATTGTGCAGTTAGCCGGTATTGTGCTTCAAGACCGAAACGAGTTGAAGACGGCTATTTAAGCGCAAAAAGGGATTTTTCAAATTTTTTGTGAACCATCAAAATGCATATTACGGGGCAAATATACAGATTTCATCGAGTATAATGATTGTGTTGCAAAAAGAAAAATCAGCTGTACCTAAAAATCGCCCATATTTGCACTTTTGTTGAGAAAGATTTGTCGCCGTTTTTTCAACATAAGCGTCATGTTGGCTCTCCTAATCGATTTTACGTTCCGAAAATGCTTCCACCGGAATTTTCGTGGTGGAATATATACTCCCATTTTGCCGATACGCTCACTTTCGCGTGGTTTTGGAGATGTAACTGAATTTGTTATTCTCGACTGCGTTGCGTTTGCATTGCATTGTGCATGAAATATCACAGTAATTCCTGCTTGAAGCTATGCTGCCACGGTCGTTGTTCAATTAATCACCTGAATGATATGTTCAGCCCGGTTCCCTTATAGTACTTCTGGTTGAAAACGGTCTACTTTATCACCTAGTTGTTTCTGTCTACAGTATGGTGTAAACATGGGTAACACGTCCCAATCTATCAGTAACAGCGTGCATATTATGTTGTTTATTGCCTGCTGACTATGCTTGAATGTATATTGCCATGCGTACGTGAGTCAATGCTGATTCCTCCGTGAGATAATGACCCACTTCGATGCTCGTTAGTTACCCGACGAAAACATTGATTCCCACTTCGGCCATTTCAGCTACGACCCTTCTATCTTCGTATTATATGATACGGTTATGATTTCGATGAACGTTGGTTTATGGTTTCGCCGGGCTACAGACTTCACTGACGGCTGCCAGTATGTCATCTCACTTTTGGCCAGAACTCTAGGAGATCATTATAACTTATCCCCGACGGTCTAAATACACTTTCATTCTCATTTCTACCGTGTTCTTCTCATCAATCTCATCGATCGTAGCTTAGGTGAACTGGACGGAGCAGCTACTAGTGTGAACGCATACTGCATAGTTACTCGTTGTTCATAGCTTTGATGACCTGGACGGAGCAGTTATTAAGGCCAATACACGTGGCATATATATCCGTTGATCATAGATTAAGCGAACTGGACAGGGAAGCTACTAGTGTGAACCCATCTTACACACTTAGATGTTGATTATTGCTTAAGTGAACTGGACGGAACGGCCACTAGTGTGAACGCATATTACATGCTTAGGCGTTGAGCACAAGTTAGGTGAACTGGACGTAGCACCTACAATTTTGAACGCAAAACGTTCCAGATTCTACGTAATCTGCGGCCGGCTTTCGTTGATCAGCTTCCAGACAGCCTTCCTGTTTGCACACTTTGTGACCAAAATCTAGTTCCGAAAAATGCAGAACAGTTAAAAGAAATTACCTTTCGACTGCGGTTACTACGACAGCCCCATCATTGCACACATCCTAACCACCAGGACTGCAACTCCGTGTTCTAAATATGAAGTACAAACACGCTGGATAATTTTCCCTCCTCGTGTAGTGTACACGTCCAGCGCTGGAACGTCACTAACATCAGGCCACACTGATGATCCTTGGTATGACAGCCGCGGAGCTCTTGGGATGGCAAACCGAGACCTTCAAGGGGGCATATGGACGGGTGTGTGCGATGACGGAGCTGTCGTACTAACTACAGTGGGCTCAACATCTGAGTGTGGTGCAATGAATTCCGCCGGAAAGTGAGTTCTTTCGACTGTTCTGCATTTTTCAAAACTTGCTTTAGGTCACGAGTTGTGCAAACAATTACCGGCGGAAATGTGAACCGTGTAGGCGACATTATTTCGTTTGAAAAGATTCCGTATTTGGAAATACCCGTTTCACGATAGAGAAAGCATTCACCAGTTCGCTACACCGGGCGTCCAAGAACAGCATAACATTCGCAGCATTCATGGTGGTCTGCCCTGGGAACAAACGGAATACAGTTAACTTAGTATCCCTCATCCGAAGATACGTTCGACTAAGCCGATTATATTATTTAATTCTTTCGCTTCCAGCCGACCACCATAATAATCACGGACGAATAGAGAGCCTACAGAGCTTTGGATAAAATGGCTCATTACAAGCACTTGACGATCAACCATTCGAAAAATTTAGTGGATGTTGAGAACAGCATGAAGCACTCGAAACCTATGGAAAGTCTCTGGTCCTTTGCTTACAAGCACTTTTATGCAATATCTGAATCAAACGAACGGCAGTTCCAGCCACACCTTCAAGAGGTCTGCTGGTGAAAACGAAATCCTGGAAACACGAGGAGCAAACCCCTGTTCACCTTGCCTCATACGAAAATGATGTTAATTGTATAATGTACTTCGACATTATTGCACGCGTTGGTTATTGCGATTCATATGTCTTGCGTCGATATTGGTAGCTGCTCCGTCCAGTTGACTTGAGATATGATCAACGCCTAAGTATGTAGTATGCGTTCGCACTACCAGCTGATCCGTCAAGTTCACTTCAGCTATTATCAACGCTTGATTATGCCGTACTTATTCACCTTAATAGCTGCTCCGTCCAGTTGATTTAAAATATGCAAAACTGTGCTCCATGCTTACACACCTATAACTGCTCCATCCATTCGTGCTACCTTACGAGTTATGCCGAACTGTATTCACTGTTTTGACACTTATAACTGCTCCGTCCATTTGTCCCACCTTACGAGGTAAACCAAGCACATAGTAAACGAATGAAGTCACCGGGGGCGAAAACGTGGGGGTAGAATTTTGAACTATGTGTTTGATAATTTTGGATAAATCTGCAAACATCCTCCGCTTTTTCCAAGCGCATAATATAGACTTCGGTTTTCGTCTGTTATGGACGTCCCTCCGGATCACTGAAACAGTGTATCACATGAAGTCTTCATCATCATGTCGTTCATCGCATCTGATATCTGCGAGAAATATGTGTACGCGTATATGAAGGAACTTACTTTCTTCAATTACGTCAAAGGGACGATCGTTCCAGGTGATGTTTATTCACGATTTCCTCGGCCCTCGTGCAGCCGGTACACTGTCAGCGGACTGGTTTGAGTCGACATCTATTGTGGGTGGCGTGCGAGAGTTGCTTCCCATAATCATCGGGGACGTGCGAACAACGGATGAAGTGGAGGAAACTGACAAAAATAAGGATTCAAAACGTGCACCCACTAGGCGACTGAATCTGAAACTGCTTGCCGCAGAATGTGCCCTCGTTTAAGTCTACCATTTGGATACATTTTGAGTGAAAAATCGACTGATCGGTATCACAGCAATAGCTGTCCATCTGCACAGGGTCACCGCGGTGTCCACGCGGCAATCCTGTTTCAAGCTTTGTCACCCACCTCTGTTGCATGCCACCTGCAGCTGAGCCTACGGGGAAGTCGTATAAAGGTAAGTCAGTATTTGCACGCTCCACTATCTTACTTGCAGAGACGAAGCTGCGCGCCTACTAACCGTCCAACTGGCAGGTTTTACTCTGCCAGCCACCGTTCCTGAATGGGGATGTGGAACTTGTACACGGATGTAAAAGCTATAAAAGACGTTACCGTAGGGGTGGAGAGGCTTCCGAAACACCGACAGAATGTGTAGGCATGGCGGCCACATTTTACGGTAGAAACTGCATTCACATGTGCCGTGCACGCTATCGACGACGGAAGCGCCGCTATCCTGTTGCACTTGAAACTGTAATGTTAGAGTGGTCACTAGAGAAGTGCTTACTCGGCGCTCAGACACTGTTTCGAAAGGGAGTCGTGGAGTCCGTCCAGTCAGATGTTTTTGGCCAAGGTGGCTTGCAAACGTCGTCATTCTGTGAAGAATTTTCTTCACGTACCAGTCAACATCCACAACCTCACGGCGGTCGCGCCATAGGTCGTTTGTATTTCATACTCCTGCAGCAGCCACTAACTGCGGATCCATATTTTCTGAATGGCGACGGCTAGGAA
>LUCH01008655.1:8257-19279 GCA_013368495.1 Paragonimus heterotremus | reverse complement strand
TGATGATGATGATGATGATGATGGTGATTGTTCCTTGAACCCTATGCAAGAGGTCAGGGATGCCCTGCTGAAGCAAACTACAGTGCGGGTGCTTTCACACCTGTAACCCAAGTCATGCACTGACCACCAGCCTGCCACCTCCAGCCTAACCCACCATTTGCAAACAAGGCATGGAGTGGCAGATACTATGGTGGCATTCGTAAGATGTGGCCAAGCCAACAGCTCCTGTGAGACGAAATCATTATGCTTAAAATCCCTCATTTCGAAGACACGTCGGCGAACTTCGTCGTTGTCGATGTGTTGTCCCAACCACACGTCATTATTGCTTCGCAGACACCAGTATTCGAAAACGAATATTTTGAACATCCTCCGTTCGGATGAATCAGGTTTCTGAGTCATCCAGTGGCTTTATACTAGTATTTTTCCACAGAAAGACAGATCATCAGCGCCGCAGATACCGTCAGTTGGCTAACGTTATCCGAGCCTTAACTGTACAGTTTGCGATGGCATTGGACATTTCCCAGCATTGATGCAGCTCCCAAGGCACGTGAATTCGATTTCCTCCAATGGCTGATCACCGTAATGCAGAACAGACGCAGTCCTGTCGGTCTGGCAACAGCAGGATGCAGTTGGAAGATGCGAAGGCCATACCTTACTGAATTGTCTAGGATGTTCTGGGCTCCCGCGAACCTTCACACATGAGAGCAGTGTCGTCTGCACACTGTATGTCTGGAAGTCGATTATCAGGAGCAGTTCCATACTATCATGCCTACAATCTGACAGGGTTCTGTTGTAACGCTAGTGAATACGACCTCAAGCTATCCCGACTGATTGCAAAAGACAGCAATGAGGCACGACAAAAATGTCTTGTGTATTGTCAGTAGGGCATTATATATGAAATCAACATAGCATCCGGCTTCAGTAGCTTGACTTCGGCCTTGATCGACGACTGTGTTGATCACCTCATGACTAATTCCAGGGTTGTTGTTCGGTTCATGCTTATGTTCTGTCTGGTGCACTTGTTTGACCTTTCAGTGAGCGCCTTGTTGCGTGTCACAACTGAGGTCATTTTGTCTCGAGCCGTTTTTGACAGGTTCACTTTAGTACCTCGTGCTGCAAAGTTGAATAGGATAGGAGAGACTGGACGTTCTTGTCGCGCTCTTCTTGAGATGTTGAACGCCGACGATAAGCCATCTTGAGCCCTAACTCGTCCCTATATCTGACAGTAAGTTGCTTTCAGAATATTCGTATACTCCTCTGACATATCCTCCTTCGACATACAATCTCAGAGTGCAACACCGTCAGAAGTCCTTCTGATGTCTAGAAGGACATCACTTGTCAGTCTCATGTATTAAAAGCGGTTTTCAAATATCCGACGGAGTGTAAATACGTAGTTATTGAAACCACGGCCATGATGAAACCCAGCTTATTTCTCGCGGGTCTGCCGTTCGCTCGTCTCACCTGGTGTACAACGTACAGTGCCCGCACGTGGCTTCCATACAATGGCAGTCAATTTAATTTCTCGATGATTAGCACACGAGTCGTATGAAAATGTCGATGTTAGCCAAACCCGGGCTACTTAGAACAATTTCACTGACACAGAGTTTCTGGTACAGAACTTTGTATTTTCGAAACGATAGACCACTTACCCGATCTTTGCGGATAAACGTCTTCTATTTTAAAGTGTCTGCATGGGTGTAACTATGTTTGGAGTGATTCTGTGAGCATTGTGTAAACAATCTACCCGGTTCCGCAAATGTAATAGGTGTTGAGTTATCGATTGAGCATGTAGTTATCTCTTGAACTCGTTTATCTGGTTTATGAAACCTCTACTTACTCTGCAGTTCATCTGTTTTACAGTCGTTGACTATTTTTAAATGTAGTTAAATGACCTATTTTATTCTCTTGTTATGATGTGTAATTGGTCCGTTGAAGTTGCCGACTTGTACTATTTACAGCAATTCTCTCTTGATATTTCCCCGCAATCTTGCACACACAGTGGCTGGTTTCTCCTGATAAGCACCGCTGGTTAACCTTTGTCTCATTACTATTACGTGTTTTGTGACCTCGGCCATCGCAACCCGACATCTTTAAACGCACTCTGTCCGTCCAAACTGTTTGTCTGTTGTATACCAATTATGCATGATAAGCTACACGCACGCAACTATACCATTTATTCATCAAAAGCAACGCCTATTGGACCATTGGTCCGGGAGACAAGAGTTTGGTTACTGCTTGGATCACCTGAATGTCTCTCTCTGTTGAGTCATATCTGGTTCCAGCGCAAGTATGGACTGTTATACCTCCACAATTTTTCAGTCAAAGTAAAAATGACTGTACTGCACTGCTTATTTTTAAATATTCCTCAAAGCTCCACATTTCCCCCCATACGTTTAGGAACTGACGAGGAACTGGCCATTGTTGTGGAAAATGCTGATGCAGAGTTGGATCGAAAACAGTTACACTTATCCCGGGTTGGTTCACATATATTATTCTTTTTTTCTCACGCATATTTTTAATGGGGTTTCAATTCCACTTACTTCTACGTCTTTTTTTCTTCCGGGTTTGGAGGAGAAGACTCCAGAGTGAGCCACCACAAATTTTTCCTAAACGGTTTAATATCATTGGTACATTTCTAGTCGTTACAGCATAATTTGTAGACGGACTTATACCATCTGTCTTCTGAAACCGTAACTCACGTTCACATACGGAAGTGGTTAGATTGGTGTCATCAGATTAATGGTCGACGTTGTTTATGGAGAGTTTGAACGATTTCACATCTTTTTGCACTTATCTGTGGATCCTTGAATAAATTAACCTTATTTGTCCCATATGGTTCTCGCACCCTCCAGACACTGCCACTAGTACAATTTGATATAGCGGCTTCGGTGATCTGGCTGTACTCAATGTTTCGTTACTTTCAGTCAAACTTCCGCTTCTTCGTTCCAGCTTGATGAGGCTATTCAGTTGAATCGTATGAAACTTCGAGATGCAGAAAGCCAGCGAAATAAATTGTCCGTCGAAGTAGCGCAGTTGGAGATGCAAGTCAAGGTAACCTATTCATGTATACAGTCCGTGTTGTTGTTTTGTTTGCTGTTGTTGCCATCATACGTTTTACTCGAGTTCATTATTGTTATCCTTCCATTCTCTGTTCCCAACTAGTACCTTAATCCACGAGCTTGACTTTAGCTTCCAGTTTTTACTGCATTTGTATCAGATTCGCACGTTTAGTTTCCACCAATCCTGTTTATCCGATTCACTTTACTGTCCTTATCATCACTTTCAGCTCTGAGCAGTACAGGTGGGTACTATAGCTCAGTCTGCCGTTGCTCTTAGCAGTGATATCTACAAAGTAGCAGAGCAATAGGTAGGAACAACTCGTCGTCAACAACGGCTTTGAAATAGTATCTTGTCATTGACACCAAACGGTGTCATTTATGTCGTATTGGCGTGTGTTCGGTAGTAGTCTCTAGGGCTGATTTCTTATTTGGAAGAAACGGATAATCATGTGCATCGACATTTTTACCGGGCGGTGTGACATAAATCACTTGCAGTACAGAGATTTCAGCAAAACATATTTTCAATGTCGTTAACTACAGAAATATTAACTGCGAATAAATTCAGGAAAACAATGAGATCACTAGGTGACAGATCATGTACCTCACCTCAGTCTACTATGCCTTTTGTAAGCGCTCTTTAGCATGAAGTAAGAAAAAGTATGACTAATAATGATAGTGTATTATGGTGCGTTTTCGAAAAAACTTCCACAATGAAACGTTTCAAATATCTTAGCAAGAAGCTCAAGTACTATGTCCATTTTCTCAACGTTTGAAGGACACTCCAAGGACCTGCTGAATGCTTATGTATACCACCTTGTACGCTTTCGTATTATCTAGGCTGCCGGTGCTTTATAAACCAGTGAAACAAAGATCTGTGTGCGGCCTCTCATTCTGTGTGTCATGTTGTTTGCTTTGTGCTGAATTTTTTGTCATCAACCTCGCCTCGGACAGGGTCCAATCATGCTGCTTGTGGATCGGGACATTGTGTCGGTTTTGAGTGGTATTTCTACGGTTAAGTAATTACTTGGCTTTGTGAATACATGCAGCTCTCGCCAAGTCTGGTTTACATCGCCTCGGTGTACTTACTGGATTAAATCCCAAAAATCCGCGACTTTCGTAGGTGTACACGCTGTCAGCCATGGCGGTATGGCGGGTTTTTCATGTTTTGCTTTCAGTGGTAGGTTTTATCTGTCTTTCCTTTCTGTTCACTCAATGCTGTGTGTTGCTACTCTATGTATTTACCCTTCTCATATGAACCGCTCTTCTACAGCGACAGTTTTTGTGAGATATGCGAATGCCGTATAAGACATGGTTTTCACCGGTTACTCAATCCTCATATCGGCCGTTTTCTAGTGTGCGCAGAAATGATGCACTCTCGCAGTATTTCACCTTCTAGAGTGACCAATTTTGTGTTACCTGTGGGTTATCCGCTTCGGGAAGCAACATAATTAACAATTCATTCTATGTATGTAGTAACTGTGGAGTCTTCATGACAAACAAAATGCTCCGCGCCGGTCTTAGTCTGCAATCTTAAGATTTTTCCGAATATACGGAGTTGGTTGACTCGGACGTTGAAGAGGTAATTATTGACGTAATTAGTTATTCATTGCTGCAGAATCATATGCGCGTAACGTATTCATTGCGATTCGCACACAGAGTTGAATGGTTGGTTCATTGAGCTGTTATGGATGAATACAAAAAACAACTTAAATCGGCTTGTCTTCACTGGCTGTTTTCATTCTTTGATCCCTGACAATGGTCAGGTTATCAACACATGAAAATCCACTTCAAAATTCCATCGGGGTGAGGCGAAGCCGCAGTGCTCGCTAATCACTTCATGGTATCGCTCATTGGTGCGATCACCACTTCTATATATGGATTTCACAACTCTGACAGGTATTATAACCGCGATACAGTTGTTAACACCGTGTATACCGTAACCATGATTGCTGTACCGTTACAAATTAGGCGTGAGCACGAACCATGCAGCATGACTAGCTAGCCTTCGCAATCAGGAGCCGCAAAAAGCAAAAAGTAAAATTGAACATTACTGAACTCTACTGTCCACTCAATCAAATGCGAAACGAGTGAGAACCACAGCCGTTTTCACAGGTTCTAGATCTTGAAGCTGTGATGCAGTGAATCTGTCAAAGACAAGCCCCTGAATGGAAAATCAACCTACACAGCGAACGTTCAAATTGCCAAAAAGAGAAAAACCCAATTTTTTCAATAAATAAGTTAACTTTTTAAGATTTTCCCCCAACATTCCCTTTAATCAGCATCACTAATACTTCCGTTGATAAGGATCGAGCTGCGTTAGGCTGGCGAGTCAACGTTCGCGTCCTGTCTGTTTTCTTGCCCGCATGGCCCTCAGCTCCTTGCTTGACCCTAGAGTTGACCAAGGTTAATGTTTTAAATAAAACCCAATTACGAAAACTCTGAGCTTCGGCTGGATTCGAACCAGCAACAGAAACAGCATGCCCAACCGCGACAAGCGCTCTACCAGCTGAATTACGAAGCCACGCTGAGAGCTCAGAAGTCTTCTCATTGGGACTTATTTACCCGCTCAATCCATTCCACTGTGTCAAAAGGTTTATGTTGTCGGGCGCATATTCTTGAAGATAACAAACAGCAGGTCCAGCGGAGTCTTACTTTCTGTTTGTCCGGAACCCGTTGGATTGCGTTCACAGACTAGGTTCCTGTGACGCACGCAGAAGGTCGCTGCCGATGATGGTGTCATGGGCGTCAATACCGTAGCGCTGTTTGACTGTGTCCAGTGATGGTGACCTGAGCGATAATCCTCTTCAAAAACCGGATCACGGACAGCAAATCCAGGTCGGGGAGCTGCCAGGTATCTCTGAATGGCATTTCCACTAGAATCAGCACGTCGAAAGTTCAGCTTGCAGACCATAAAAGCCTCCACGAATGAAGGTCCATTGAATGTCACCAGGTTTGACGTAGTAGGCGAACAAGAAGGTCTGCACAAATGTCAACTATTTGCACCAACTTTAGTGCGAATAAAGTCGAACAGTTTGAGCGTTGTGATTAACATATTCTTGAACAGAGGAGTCAGAAACAGTTTTTTGCACAAGTTATCTCTCGAGCACATTTCGCTGCATCTCATCAGGTACATGCTGCAGTCTGTGGGCTTATATAGCAAAATCCAGTGGGTATTGTGAAGCTAAACAACAAAGTGAACAACCACATAAACACACGTGCACACACCCATACACCTCAGTTACTAGGACAGTCTCGTACTGACGAACAAGTCTTTATGTACGCAGAGGGGTGGCTTCCATTTGCTAATTGCTACTGCCTCCGCGAACCGGAGGAGCCTTCGATTCTTTGTTGCGTAACATATCCGAAACGCCTTCTCCAGATTCATTTGGGGTTGACAAGCAAACAGGTATCGGGCGATCGATGACGCTGGTTTCTCGTTACTTATCACATTCTGACTTGAGCCCGGTGTTTTGGTATCCTTGAGCGTTTTGCGAATCCAAACTGGAATGTGTTCGTTGACCCGATTACATAATTGCCGTTCCGTTCTGCCTATGCAAGTGGTCCGGCACTCACACGAGAATTCATAGATGATGTGGGATTTGGCGTTGAGCGGTTGCGGTGTTTTCAAAGGTGGTGTTGGGATTCAGGTGGTGGTGAACAGAATGACCAGTTGGGCTGCATAGAACGTCCTTCCCGTGGTCTCCGTGGGACGGGTTTTCTACAGAGTGGCAATATCATCACCTTTGTATGGCAAACGGAGATAGACATTTAGTTTGGGGGCTGTTGAACACATCGCGGCGGCCGGCTTTTGTTTCCTGAATTTCTCAGTAAATGCCGATGGATAGCCATTTTCTCTGAATGTGGTTCTCAACACCGACATCTTTTTGGCTAATGTTTCTCTTGAGCAGATTCTTCTTGCGCGATGGAACAAAGTGCCCATATTCTTACCAAATAATAATGATGATAATGACAATAATTGACAATAATAATTGATGAAGTCCACCCGAATTGTTTGAATGGTTGAGTATTACTTGAAGTTGGAATGAACGCCGTTAAGCCGCAGGACAAATTGTTCAGATAGCTCTCGACTTTTGATAATTTGCTGAAGCCGTCGCGATAAACCGGTTCAAACCTGTGTTGTGTGTACAAAAACAATTATTTGTGAACTTGAGGTTGCCATGGTCCTAAGTTGCAGTGCGTGTTATTCAGATCACAAGATTGGACGTTTTTATTATCGTTGGTTTCTTTGTTCATACCCCCCAAGTTCTATAGACGTTAAATTTGAAGTTTCCCGTGTTATTGGTTATTTGATACTGACGAGCCAATGCGAAATGCTAGCATCTACCAGTGTTCGTTTTCTGACTGTTTTGTTCATATTACAACTTGCTCGTAACGTTGTGTTCTTTCTAAACCATTTAATAGAACCTGTAAAACTTCCCCGATTGGTTCCTTCCCGCGTGAATTCAAGAGTGCCCTCTTGAAGATTTCCACGAAACTGCCTGGTCATTAAACTGCCGTTGGTAAACCGGCGATGTAAGTACTGGGCCGTTTTCCTACTGCAGGACTACTCGAACTGGATTGAGGTCCACTGCGATCCGTTATCCAAAACAAGCGTTTTGGGAGGTCATACTGGTTGGTGATTCCTCACAAAGAGGTGATAATGAACGAAGTTGTCACGCGGCCCAGCAGGACGATCTCTGGCCATTTGTAGTATATCTTCATCAGAAGCTGCATCATGTCCTCGAGCGGTTCAGCGGTTGGGGCTTGAATTGGAGGTGGGTTTCTGGTGCCACCGATTACATTACCTTACCATGTCCTCAATCTGGCCGTCTATCCCAAACCAGTGAACGTAGCTTCCAACAATCGCTTCCATGCGTCAAGCCCCACAGTGTCTTGAATGAGGCCGTTTGATAATAATTCGACGGATGGAAGCAGAGAGTGTATTGATCGGCATATGTTAGACACAAGTCGATAGCTGAGATTCGCATCGTAGATGTAGCTAGTAGAGTTCATCCGTTTGAGGAGTTGCCAGCCGTCGGCTTTGGACATAACTAATAGCCTGACAAAGTACTTGGTCTGCTTTCCTGACACGATCGATGTCTACTGCCGTAAACGTAATCGCGCGGATGACGTCAGAAAGTGGTCGACGTCCATCATTCTCGAAGGATACGACGACAGAAAGGGTATCATTTTTAGCAGATCGCTGATTGTCGGTGATCCGGTGAAGAATATCAATCACAGTTCGACGGTGACGAGGATGTTTGTGTCATAATGTGGTGGATTTTCGTACAAGAGGTGCGAGTATTCCAACGCTCGGCGGAATACCTCAACGTGGGTGGAGATGCGTCCAAAAACCCAGCGAGCGGATCGGGGAGGGCGTGGACGACCAGTTGAGTCGTCGCTGGACTGGATCGGACCAAAGGGCAAGACATGGCAGGCAAAACAGGATGGACGATTATTCCAACACTCAGAGGAATATCTCGACATGGTCGTGGAATACGGTCAAAACCCACAGTGGATGGACAGAGGGCGACACGAGCGACTAGACGAGCCATCGCTCAATGAAATCGGACCAACGGACGAAAAGTGACAGACGGAAACCCCCCGATAGAAGGCGCCGATCACACACATAAACCGAGCAAAAGTGCACACGACGTGTGGGCGGAAACCGAGGAGGGGTTGGTATGGGCTGAAATTGTGGTTCAAAAACACAAGCGCGTGTGTGGCGTGGTAACTAGCCCGTTGGACAATAAAGATTGTGCTTTATTGGACGTTTTTTCGCTACAATTAACTCAAGGAGGGTTGCCAAGCTCCGGAGTCTGTTGAAAGAGTACATCAGAAATTGAACACCAAACAAATTGGCGCGCATGCAAATTGCCGAAAAAAAAATACACGCCTTCAACAAATATGACGACTTTTTGTAGAAGGGGCTGTTTTTCCAACAACGGATAACACGGTTTCCGCCTTCCGGACGTTCTCACAGAGACCAGTTGGGTAACTCACTGGGTGAGCACGTCAGCTTTCTGACTCTGCCTTAGTATAATCAGAACAGAGTCGCTATCCCGAAATTTATGTTTACCATCTGAACGTTTGACCAGCAGTAAACTGTTTACCTGTATTTTGTATGTCAGACCCAGTGGGGCGAAGGGTTGACAGATACAGCGGTTTCGTCTGCATTTCGACTGATCGTGGAATATGCTCGAATGTATGCAACAAGTTTATCTAAGCGGTCTATACCGAGAAGTGAGTGTCTGCGCTTAAATACACAATCAGTTGAATGTGATGGTCCCTTACCATGTCTGGTCTCATCCGGCTAGTTGATTGTAACTGACTATGACCGTTTGTTTAACAGATGTGTATCCTTGATCTTTGGTGAGCCGAGCGCTGGAAACCATCCTGACCATTTTGTGTGTGTAGTAGCGTAGTGTACGTAGTTGAGCCAAGAATAGACAGTGTAGCGAGCTTCAGTTCCTTCTTATGGGGTCAATTTTTTCGTTATTGACCGGTTTAAACACCCATGAAAACTTTGTTTGTAGATGGTAGCTTTACCACCTTACACATGCGTACGCCTTCAGCTTTGATTCACACTGAGAAGTACGTGACTCGGTAAGCCTTTTATCCTCAAAGTAATCCAGGAACAAGCGGATTTAATATGAATTGAACTCCACTTATAATTGGTTGCGTCTCTCTTACTCTGGATTAATAAACGTGTGGAAAAGAATGTACGCGTAAAAACTACAAAGAGTGGCAAAAGTGCCACAGTATGAGAGAAAGTAATATGTAAGGTGAGGAAAGGTTACAACAATGCGCACAGAGACTTGTAACATGGGCGTCATTGGCTTCTGTTCTCTACCTTACCGTACAGCCTTCTGAAGCAGAGGTGTCCAGTGCCCTTCGAATCCCAACCAGGAATCCGGGATCGCCTTACTGAAGCAAACTTCAAAGAGACTGTCTTCATACCCCCTACCCCAAATCATGCGTTGATCACCAGGCTGCCGCTTCCAGCTCAATCTAACACTTGCAAACGAGGCACGATTTGATAGGCGGTGAGTTTGCATTCGTAAGATGTGGCCAAGGCAACGAAGCCTGTGAGAGGAGTTCAATATGCTTACGGGTCAACAGAGTTTATCCGTTTCGAAGACACGTCGAAGAACTTCGTAATTGCTGATGTGCTGTCATCACACACTGCTAATGTTTCGGGGTCACAAGTGGTCGAAAACGGACAATCTACAAACATCCTCCGCCCGATTCGACAAGCCTTCGCAGCCGTACTGTAAGACTTCCTTAACGATGGCATTGTATGTTCGACCTTTGGCAAAAAGCCTGAGATCATACCGATGGCGTAAGTTGGCACACGTCATCCAGGCCTTTGTTGTGCGATTTGTGATCTCATTAGATCTCACTAGATACAGTTCCCAAGATTACTTGTCATTGACCGCGAGACATTACCATATCCGGGCGAGTTTCCAACCAGCGGTGTTGATGATCGTCCATTTCGTGAACCGGTGGCCAATACCTCCCAACCTTGAATAGCCCGACCTATACTGCTCCCTTAGCGAGGTAGTCGGGCTTGTATACTGTTTTGATCCGGCGGGCTATGCTGACTAGGACTGCGGTCCTTCCAGGTGCAACCTTGTCAGACAGGCCAAAGGGGAGCAGTCAGACGAAAAACAGTTACACTCGTAAGGTTGTATGTCGCACTGCTGACAGCGTAAGAGTGCTTAGGTAGTGAGGTACGATCCTATGAGCATACAGCAGAACTATTTTTATAGTTGCGGCACTGCTGTCTTCCGTATCAGGAAGAAGGGGATTAGAAAAGGTTCCTTCAAAGAAAGAGCACTCCGATCGCCCAACGGTTGACCATGGCCGCCGGCGTATTGTTCAACACGGTCGAAAAACATGTGATATCTCCCAAAAGCTTGATGTAGATTCGAGTACATCTGTTGCGCGCAGCAGTGCTCAG
>LUCH01008654.1:1930-17743 GCA_013368495.1 Paragonimus heterotremus | reverse complement strand
TGTGTGCTACTGAATAGCCGCGATATCAGTAGTACATTACGATCGCTGAACTCCACTGCACTAGTTCTAGACGTTATATTTCCCCACTAACCTATAACCACGAACGCCGATAAAATTGAAAACCAGTAGTGGTGATAACACATTTACCCCATTGCTAGTTTATACACTTGTGTATAGATATCACCAATAAAAATGAACTATACCTTAAAGATGAGTTCCAGAAACATTTCTTTTAATTTAGAATCTGGCTACTAAATTGACTTGTTGATATTTTCAACAAAACAACATATATGTTGTATTATTTCAAGCACGCATAGGTTGGTGAACATAAATGAAACTTCAATAGAAGGAATGGTTTCACTGTCAGCACGAACGTTCCAAATCAACCACGTCATCAACCCTGAATCAATAGACTAGTGAGAGAAAGTCAGCTACCAAAGAAATTATGAGTCGGTTTTCTGTAGGATACGGTTCAACCCGTGAAGATCAGTGTTGTCTGTAGGGGTCTGTTGAATCAGCTGGAGTGTGTTGTCCGATGAAATTTGGTCTTCTATTTAGACTGTTGCTGCTCGATTACGTAATTCGATTGTGTGCGGACAGAAAAAGTTGGTTTCGTCATTCCAAATACCATGACCACTGATTACGTAACAGTCGAAAAGGGGTCAGTTAACTTCAGATAAAAAAGAAGTGTGGTTACTACACAGCTGCGTGTGCACTAGTTTTAAATAGAAACTTTTTAATATGACACTCCGGTTAAACTCGATCAACGGCACACGTTAGTAATATTTTTTATACAAGCCACTGAGCATTCTTGAGTTATCAGTTTTAGATAACTGTGTACAGCTGTGACACGGCCTACTGCATACGGGAAAGCATGGAACATAATTTCCATGAACTCTGCTTAAAACCTGAACCACTAACATCAGTGCGTCAACATTTTGTGACATTCGATCATTTGGTGTGAGAACCTGGCTTTAATCGCAATCAAAGATTATAATATGTGCATGAATATTCATTAAAAACCTTCATACACACAGAATTTGCGTATGGTAAACGATTTCTGATTAGTGGGGGATTTTGATTTTTATATAGATTGAACATCAACCACACTTGATCGCAGCTGTCGCATTCCCATAGACTTTCCAGTCGGTCCTTCTTTTCGAAAATGGCTGACTCAAAAGTCTACGGGAATGCGATAGCTTGTAAACGATTTCATGTTCAAATTACATTCTGTCCTAGCTCACCCGTATACTGCAGTGCAGTTGCGCATAGTTCAAATTACTGGAGGTCCACATCATCATAATCGCAAACATAGTTTTACTAACTACTCTGTTTCTCACGTTATGTACCAATTCACTCACAGTTGTAATGACTTTCACATGGACAACGCCAGATCGATAAATGTCACAGTACGTGGCTGAACACATCCCGAAGTGGCTAGAACAAATAGTGATCAACTAGCATCTCGCAGCCCCACGTTAACGATTTATAACCAGTTCATGATAATGGGTCAGCAAGCTGACATAATTTTCCCATTCATGATACTGTTACAAAGCGAAAACCTGTAGACACCAACTTTTATAAGAGTGGTGATTGTTTTAATTTACCGGTTGGTGTTGTGTGCACAAAAGTGATTTAGACAACTTGTCGAAGTGCCTGAGTCCGGTTTACATAATACTTGATATGAATGTATGAATGTCTAGTCGCTGTTTGCTTCTACTCGTTTAATGCATCTCATTTGCATGTTTTACCTTTGCGGCTGGTATGAGTAGACGAAACGTTAACCTGTGTCAGCGTACGTCAGCTCCGATGAAAATCTGCCCAGTCAGACTAGACGTATGATGTACACAGTATAGACAAAACGTTGAATAAATTTGTGTCGTTGATGTTAAATATTCTTCAGAAGTTATCTCAAAGCAAATGCATTTACATTCATGTGAGTATACTTCACTTCACCAGAAGAAGTCCGTTAATGGTAAGAATGAATATATATTGCTCCAGCTGCTGCTATATAAAATAGTCTTGGTTATATCTGATGAGTCGGTGGAATTCAATGATTTAGGGCTCGTCGTCAACACCATTGGTAGATGTGGCAACCAGCTGCAATTGAGGGAAAAATTTCAGTGCAATTTGGATGAATCTTCATAGAGACTTTTGGTAAAGACACTTTATAACCACTCGGGATTTCTTGACTTTGTATCTTCGATCTTTTGTACGGTAGAACCAGTTAACTGAATACTGCAGGGGAATGACCACACGAAAATTGTTCGTCAGTCTCACTCCATGCCATATCAATCAAACAACCACAATCGTTGACCGTTTCAAATGTGCAGAAACCACAGAAAGATGACTATTACAGAATATTTTTGCAAGATGTTTCTTGTGTGGTGGATTGTCAAAATGTAGAAGCCCATGTCGTCGCTCACAGCTAAACCAAAGAAGCGATTGTAAAACCAAAACTTAGGCATTGGTTGCATCGAGAGTGAATTTGGTGTGCAGAAGTTGACTGAGTTGGAAACTATGAATCTTGTGTACAAAAACGTACTGAGTAAAACGTGAGTTATTTCTACTGAAACGATCAAATACTGCATACCATTAAAACGTTATCATTCTAAAAGAAAAACTTGAGGTACTCCTGAAATCCATCATTCAATTGGTGCATTATGATGAAAAGCTGTATTGGATGGTTACACTATGAGGTTTTAAAATTTATTTGGGAATGTATGCAGCTGTATACGTTCATAAATATCTTGCATCTAAGGGGGATCAAATGTTGTCACGGGAATTTATTTGTGTACAATATGAAAATTCTTTCTTAGTATCAAATTACCTACGCAACAATACCTGTTTGACAACCATACAACGACTACGCGTTTCCATCAACTTGTGAGAAAGTTCCACTCATACTTGTCACGTTGCCCTCAAGTAGTGCTGCTCAACAAATCGAGCACTTTGTTATGTTGATAAACGGTACAGACGATAAGTCAGTTAACCTGAATTCGTTACAGAGGATAGTGAGATGGATGGCGTAGAACTGTTGAGCAAATGTCCAGAACATCGCAAATTATAGATCTCAGTAGACCTACTCGAATGGAAGTAAATATGCGGGAAAGTTTTATGTATAATGACAAGAAACGGACGATAAAATATGCTGTGAATATCAACGTGTTATAATTTGTGCTTCGTCTTCTCATAGTCAATATCAAAACATGTCCATGTATTTCGAGAAACATTCGATAAACTGGATTGAAAGGTCTTTTCAACGGAAAAGTTTTGAGTGATTAACTGTTGAGTTGTGTGTTTTAATGCAGGCGAGAATCAATAAAATAATGGTGTCTATTATTGGAGGATTGACAATCAGCCTGTTTTCCACCGACTAGCTTTTTGGCCACATTGGATATGCAGTGAAATGCTCAGTTGTTCGATGTGATGAAACGGAATCATACTCATGTTAAAAAAGACACGTAAACACCTCGTGATTGGAAAGGCGTTGGAATGCAGCAATTCGATTCCTTAGTGGCGAAAATAAGTTAACCATCTAGAGTTCTTGATCCGGAAGAGGAGCACTGGAGTATAAGTATTGTATCATACGCTTCCCCTCTAACAATGACATTCTTCTCAGTGTCCACGCGCACAATTTTATTGTTATACAACGACACACTGAGGAAGAATCCCCAAAAAGTTACGTTTGTGTACAAGACACAATAATGCAATGTACGAACGGTTTTGTACCAGATATTCTCACTGAAAACAAGACTTCCCAAAGCTATACAGCAAAATTTTCTGAGGCTCAAAACAGACCCAGATCCCCAAAAAAGATACAGTGTGAAAGATTTGTCGGGACGAACTCAGCTTGTTTGTGCACTGCTGATGGGACAGATCCCCAAAATTCATAACTTCGTTGATAAACAATCTTCACTTGTCGCTCTGGTTTACCCAAATCTATCATACAACCAACTAATGTGCCTGGATTTAATCTTATCTGGCAGTAGTTTTTTTCTTGTTTCAGATGAAACAAGTACCCACTAATTGGTCAGTGAAATGTGTGAATGCCGTTCATCAGATATTATCTATTGCGACTGTAGCTGTACAAAGGACTACAGAAATTTCGTTTTGTATTTTGGGCCTCAGAAATTATTGATCTACGTGACGCGGTTGCAACAAGAAGAGGTGATCAGCTTGAAAGTATAAAATTACAAACCACTCGACCTATATTTCGGAATTTCTTAAAAGAACGAACAACTGTTAGACCCTATCTAGGCTACAGTACATTTGTTCATAATTTGCTGTTCAACTTAGTTATGACAACCGTTACAATGTTGTTCTGCTACCAAGGGAGTACCTAGGTTCGATATATCCCTATACGGATACTATATACAGGTGAACAGTGTAATGGTGTCCCAGCCTGCATGCAGTCCCACTGTTACACAACAGAAAATACTAGATGGTATAACATTGGTTTATTTTGTCGAGTTGCAGGCTGGTACTGTTATAACTTCCCTTGACGGATGATCCTTTTTGACTGCATGTTAGTTGCTCAATCATTACAACAAATCTTACTCTCTTTTGGACAGTCTATAATGCTTGATGTGACTTCAATTTAAATCAGCAGTGTACCTATATTTTGACTACTCTGATGACGTAAAAATTGTTTCCCTTGTTCGATAGTACTCATTGTAACCGAAGTTGATGGAATTAATATCCTCGTTCCTCGCAAGAAAAAATACCTCCATAGATAAAGCCTGTCTACTCTGTCCGGAAGAGAGTTTGATATGGTATGATAGTGCGACATTAGTAGTGTCAGGCAAAAGTAAATAAAAACCTTTTCAACAGATTTTTCGAGAGTCAGTTTGTCGAGAAGTTTATTGTTTAGGTGATATCTTTGGCTAGCAATTCAGTCTTACATTACCGGTAAACAGTAAACATCTTGCTCAATGGACAGGGCGGTCATCGTCCATCGCTTCCGGTCCATTTTCAACCTAACAGAGAAATCATTCGATTGGTTGATGTGAACATACGACTGACTTAGAATTCATAACTTTAGAAAAATTTGTAACCAATCGGTAATTTTATTGAGTAGTAAGGTAACAGTCCCAGTGTGGAAGATTTGTTACATCGGATGAATCAGTCACAGAGTTGATGTTAGGTAGCTGAACGAATCCGAAGACAATATTTTATAGGCCAAATGTACATAGATGAGAATCACTACTGTCTTTGAAATTCCACTTACGACAGAACAGATTTACATGAAAAGTAATACAAATTGAACTGATGCAGTCCGTCAAATGAGTTAATCAATTAGTCAACGGATTTCGAAGACCGTACGGAAAGTCAAAATCAATAGTTTGACTGAGAATTTCGTCCCATCCAATCCTCAGTGCAAGTGAGTTTGATCAATTCATAACTGACGGTCATTTACCAAGAAGTCCGACACTATAGATTTAATCTTCGATGCGGTTGACCTTTGTGCTCTCGATGCTCTCAGCGACAGCCGTGCTTATGTCTTAACCTGTTTCTACACCATAGACCCATCACTTACTACCTACCGATTCATTAAGATGTTCACTTCAAGCCTGTATTAAATACCATCAAATCTGAGACCTTCGTATAGGCTAACGAAACTCCTCTTTCAGAAGCGAAACACCACCAGTGAAAAATTACCGTGGGTTTCCCAACCATTCAGTAACGTTCAGCCGTCTAAAAATGTATTAATTAATCGATTCTGTGACTTCAACTTAACTGGAAAGTCTTGACTGTAAGGCCCTGGGTTGACGTCTGCAGAACAGTTACTGTATATCGCCTCGAGATGGCTAAACCACCCAAACACCATTCATAACCAACGGTGGCTCAGAGTTCGCGTGCGATGTCTTCGCCGCGCCTGCTTTGGGTTCAAGAGTTCAGGGATTAACACCGTTGTCTTAAGTTAACGTTAAATGGGGTTGAAATCTGGGTTGTACTAAATGTGTGCACTCCTGATGAACTCCAACTGGAAGAATCCAACTTCAACACATCTATAACAGAGGAGCTGGCAGTGATCATGTATATGTTCAGTTTAGTTAAACCAGGTTTCAGACTACTTTTGCCATCATAAAGTTTGTAATACATCTTTTCTTGTAGAACGATCGTACCTTCCACCGCGGTCATGATCTTCCTTATCCATTGCACACATTGTTGTGGTATCTCTCGTCTTTTTTTATTTTCAGTGTCGTCACCTAGTGGGTCAACTTCTCCACAAAGATCAGAAGCTCATTCACCTAACTACCTTCAGTCACTTCTACCGCGTTTATACTGATGAACTGCCAAAGCAAACTCTTTCAGCTTTATAATGTTGGACGACGGGAGGAATCTTGAGTTCCCTTCAGGCGGTTAGTGACACTCCCTCTGTAAACTGGCCCGTCACTATTCGCTGGTCTGAGTCCTTGTCCAATTCGATCATGACTTTTGATGATGCTTCCTGTCCTAGAAGAGGATGTAACTTTCAACGCCAAGTCATACACCCTTGAACGGCTGAAATGTCTACCGACTGTCAACGCGTTTGCTGAACTCGGCTACCAACCACTCGTGCGTAGTAACTTTTTAAACCTTCGTTGGATTATTTCATACCGCCTTCAGGATTATTTTCTTCCTGGCCATCAACAGTTTTGATATATTGACAACCGTCGACCGGTAATTTTCGTCTTTTTCTATTCTGGTTGGGACTTCAAAGTATACCAGGATAATCCGGACGTCCTCCTCTTCGAACTGTTGCGGCCACAGGTTATTCCTCCTTCATCATCGTTACGGCACTGAACGCTTTGATCCAAAGATTTGAATGACACAAAAACTCTATTCGGTGAACCGGAACAGATGTCAGGTTTCAGTCCAACAGCAAACCAAATCACCCATTTGCACGTGGCAGTACGCAATGGTCTCGGTGTATGACTACATCAAAGAGAGCTTTAGAAACGTTAAACACTTTTCCTTGCTTGATTGTGTTTGTGGGTTCCTTTCTGTAACAGTCGCGTCAAAATTAAATTCCGACTCGTTATCCAGAGGTAATATGATTTAGTAACCCAATCTCACCGATAAGTTATCATTTTTAGTTAGGATATATGTCTATTCAGAGAATAGCTTTTCATGGGTGATTTCCAGTCAGAATTAAACGATAGCCTGTCTGGTATGTGTGCGTAAAACAGATGTTATTTCAATGACACAAAACTGTCTTTGAAGAGGGCATTTTTGAAGCGACGTTTATTACCGTGTTCAATCTTATAGTTCAATATTTTGGGATGTAATTATTATCTGCTCATCGACTCTAACTAGTGCAGTGGAGTTGAGCGATCGTGTTATACAACTCATACCGCGGCTATTTAGTAGTAGGTGCAGAGCGCATATTTTGACATCGTACAAGCCACAGGAAGAATGCAGGAAGGATCAACAAAGTGCAGCAAAGCCCATAATAGTCCCTGCTACTTAATGAAACTGAGCGTTGACGTCTGTCGCAGCCGAGACGGTCTGAGGCCGAATACCGCGTGCAAATGAGTGGTTTTGTGTCTGGTTTTGTTTAAATGCTTAACCCATGTGTTGCTTTGTCGATTAAACAACCCTTGTGCCGTCCGCGTTCTTGGATCACAACATCTGGTGCCGTGACCACGATCACAATACTAGTAGCTGATGTAAGCAGTCAAATCCGAAGACTAAAATCCCTATGGGTTAGTTTACATTCTCTCTTAATATGAGTAGTTTGTCAGTATTCCGTGGTGTTTAAGCCTTTAGTCCGCCAGTGTTTTGGTACGAAACGAATGAATTTTCCCTTGATCACTTGCCAACTTCTTTGCTGATTTATCAACGATGCCCTTATTATTTGCATAAATTAATTATCTCAGTCTTATCATTCTGTCAGCGCAGTGTATACACAGTATCTTGGCACAAGTTTTCCAATGGTTCATATTTACACACACCTTATCTATCAATTCGTTCAACCTGTACGTCCGGTCACTCGATGGAGGTGTGATGGGTGCGTGAACAGTTCATTCAAACGGAATGTCCAAACGAGAACGTAAGACCAATAGTGTCCAATAGTTAGTATTATAACTGGTAGAACGCATCCTTCGAAGCTTCGTTCAGTGCTATCCGCTGGTTCAACTTCATCAACTTGGATCGTTTTCGATCATGTTGCGATTACCCAGATATATGAAACTATAGAAATACTTTGCGATACTTTGGCCAAGAACGGAAAATAATGGCATCCTATTCGAGGTTACATCGTGTAGGATCAGGTGTCACCAAGGTCGGAATGTCAAAACACTACTAAGCTGACCACTTGAGTTATCGTTTATTGATACCGTGAACAAAATGAACAACTACTGAGACAGGAAGCTTGCATTAAACATCCGGAACTCAACCGGTTGGATAGCTTGCACACCTTTAATAAGAGGATATTACAACAGTTTTATTGAATAATAGAGCGAAGTCACTAGAATCCGACTAGTTAGATTGCACAGTTTGGCTTTGAACTGATAGGAAATGAGAAAAAACTGAACCCCAAAATTAATCTTTTATATAAAACAAAGGTGACGATCAACAGTTTGCTCCTTTGTCAACAAACCAAAAGCGTTTCGTGAATATTCTGCTGTTCCGTCTTTTTCTAGTTGATCAACGGAGAGCTACCAAATCATTATTTTTTAGGTACTCGGCTGTTTCCCAAGCTTGGCATGTAGATTGCAAACATTTCATCCCCGAACGTGGTAACACTGCTTATGAGTAGGCGTTTTTGCCTATAGGTTTGAAAGTGGTGATTGGTAAATTATCACAGAATATAAGACATCCATCAAACTTGATTAACCCTGACGCTCAAACCTATGTGCTCAAACAACCGCGCACTTATGACGTCACCTTACCACATTTGTAACCCCAGCTAATTTTCCAAACAAGCAGGAGCCCATGACGTTCCTTTTTACAGACACTATTCACGTCCAGTTAGTTGGATAAAGATTGAAAGATGTAAAAAGTCTGCAAGGTAACGTACATTCACCTAACTTCTTACCGGCCTACGTGCACAAACGTAAACACGTATCCGTCCGTGACTAGTGATCCTTAGATTAACCGGATCTAGGGAAGCCGATCGCTGACAAACTAAATACAGCTGTAAGCTGCGCTCTCGTGAGTAAAAACATAAATTGCACAAAATGTGGGGTCTTTTGCCTTAGAGTTTTCTGCACAATGTTCAACCTCCCTATCTAGAACTAGACATATAGTCTACACTTTCATTTGTACATTCATTCTTATCGATTCTCATACCTGGATGAAACGTACCCTGATGACTTTCCCAACCCTTGTAGTGCATTTTTCCAACCATGTAATTCCTCTCCTAATCCAGACACTACATGCTGAGCATCGCTCAGTAACCTCTAATGTTTGTTACGGTTTCTTTAATGACTATTCCAATCCTGATAATGTATTATGTTCACTTTGCGCACCGACCGTAGTGTTCAAAACACTATCGTATGTGTGCCTATTGATCTGTCTCCACCCACCCATCTTCACCAATACTGTTTTTCTACTGGTCGGTTCATGGGTATTTAGTCAATACGTGAATACTGTCCATACACACTGACTCATCTGATTTGCATATATGTCGTCCTTACCTGACAGCTCACAGTTGATTGTACTTTTGGATCACAACCTGTTTGGTGCATATTGCTGCTTTTTCTCTATAAACGGGAATAACTGAGACTTGTTACAACACTTATCATATTGAATGCATTGCTAATAGCATCGTAGTAACAGATCTAAGGTGGTTTGACTTTTGTGATCCGAATTGGCTTAGTGTCACTCAACATTCTAAGAATAAAATTACGGAGTCGATTGCACTTAAGCGTTTTGTCATACAGGGTTGATCTACTAACAGGTTGATACGGCTCAGTAAGTTCCGCACAAAATGGAATGTTTTCACACAGTACTCCCAGTGCAGCACAACAGAGTTTATTAGAGTGATTGAAAGCACCCGTACTGACTCCATCCAGACTTGACTTCAGCATTCCAAACTGTACTGAGCTGTCCTTACGTCTTAAGAGCAAACACAGTTCTACAAGCTGAAATCCATTTGAGAGACAGCGGCCGAGTTCGTGTTTGCATCTGACTACTGTATTAGCTGATGCCATGGCAATATCACAGAACTGCTCGTCAACTTGTAACCGTTAGGTCAGAACCGTTCAATAGAACTATTGACCTGGAAACAACATTGTATCTGATGTAGAGGCCATGGTCGACAGCAACTAAGTAAGATTAGGTTTCACTATGCAACTATAACCAGCTTGTCTTCTGACAACTAGTAACAAGCATATAAGTGGTCTCATAACAAGTTCTGTTAATCATGACCGACGGATTTAAAGATAGTGAGCATTACTGATGAGTAGTCGGGGATTTGGTTAATTTCAAGTTGAACAACACTCACAATTCATCGCAGCTGCCTCATTCCCATAGACTTCCCAGTCGGCCCGTTTTGAACAGCATAAGCACTAGACTCGAGCTTCGCCTTCATCAGTAATCTGAAATATCGTCTAGCAAGTTTAATAAGATCGGAGATTTCGACCTGTCTAGGAAGTCCAAATGGCGGGGTTATCGATTGGAGTTAACAGACAGTAACTGTGTCTCCCTTCGAGACGATCGGGCAACCTGGTCATTACTCACAAGCGAAAGTGGTTGGGCGTTCACATATGCTAATTCTGTCGTGCCTAATGTGAGGTCAATGGCTCTGTGGTAGACACGGGTGTCTCATGAACAGCGTGACCGTGGTTCTAATCCTGGCAGTGGTGAAGATATTCACTATTGATGAGCTCTAGTGAGAGCGAAACTTGCGTCTAGTGCTTATGCTGTTCAAAACAGGCCGACTGGAATGTCTATGGGAATGCGACAGCTGCGATCAATTGTGGGTGATGTTCAACTTGAAGACAGTGAGCATTGCAGTTTTTTAGGTGTTCACTAGACTTAATTACCGCTAGTTCATGGTAGGCACTTGAAAATTAAAGTTCTGTGTTCCGATTGCTATTAGAACCAAAAATCAAACGCATGGCAGAAGCGATCAACTTAAGAGAATGAAGAAGATAAAGTTCACAACTAATGTAAACACTGGTTTTCAGTAGCATTGTTCTAACCACGTTTGTTGTGGTAGTTTGAGTTCTATTGATACAGAACCTCTTGACTTATTCTACAATCTTATGACTTCTTGCAAGTTCAGTTTAGGCGTTACCTACTAAGCCGGGTCCAGTGAGAGCAGAGTGCTTCTAAATATTTTATTCGTGAGACGTCAAGATGATAGACTTTGGTATTCTGACCATCACCAAATTTCTCGGAGTATTCGATGCTTCACTAGGCATACTCTCCTTGTTTATAACTGCGCTGTCATGGAAACTGTGGCTAACAGAAACGGAGGAATTCCTATTTAAACTACGTCTGTAAAAAGGTAGAGATCCTGGTAAAATATTCTTGATCAATGACTATCATCAGAGGAAACTGGCAAAGTCCTAAGCACGCACAAGGAAACGAATTTTGAGATACTGTCATTTGATAGAGGATCATTCGGGTGTCACTCTACTTGTTGGCTACAAACCAGCTAGAACTGCACAAATGGTGATGCTCACCCGTAGAAGTACATCTCGCAAAAACCGTATTAAGCTCATCCAACCAGCATGTACATTACGTTATCAGTCAGTTCACTTACGATTACAGTGATATATGTAGTTTTGATCAGTGTCACCCAATAGCCAAACATTTCCCCAAAAGGGTTGCTGCAGCCAACGACGCGAACGGGCAGCTTCGTGGATTGCCGGCAGAGGAACCCAGGGTGTTCCGCTGAGAAATACATCTTAACAACAGGTCATAAAATCGGCCCAATCTTTCGCTGAGCAGTCACGCACTGCAAGACTCGTGATAGTGAATGGTTGTTTGGAAAATAATGACCGCCCGTACCACCTATACTGTACTGGACTGTAACTCATCCGGTCAGTTTACCTCAGCAGTGGCTTTTGGACTT
The DNA here is from genome assembly GCA_013368495.1 of Paragonimus heterotremus. Taxonomy (NCBI): domain Eukaryota; kingdom Metazoa; phylum Platyhelminthes; class Trematoda; order Plagiorchiida; family Troglotrematidae; genus Paragonimus; species Paragonimus heterotremus. Next base: position 5,730 of record LUCH01008654.1, on the reverse strand, counting down.
ACAATCTCCTCATTGGTCCCACTCCATTGTTTTTGCCGCGGGGCTTAATGATCCTATTCTAACTGGTTTTTACAAGCGGTCGATGGGATAAAACAGGTCTGTGATGCTGAAATTTGCAGAATCCATAGATCAGCGCTGATGGATAGAGCCGCATACTTCTTTGGCTCGAATGAATTGGCATGAGCTTGTAGAACACAGCTGATAAGACTCTAATTTAGGGAACCGCATACTTTTGCATTGCACTTGATAAAAAGTACATTTTAATGGGCAATACTCACTAGGTATCAGTGTGTTCAAAATGATTCACAGCGTCTTCAACTAGAACCCTAACCACACTACCGCCATAAACACTGTATTCATAATGTTCACTTTATTACATTTCTGTCTAGAAGTGCATAGTTTGTTCGCTGATCTTAAAATGTTTCAAGGAAGATATTAACTATCAGGCTTATTCAATCAAGTTGTTTTCTTGGCTGGATGTCGTTGCGTCATTATCATGGGTGATAAAAACCAGCCATGTTTCCAAACACAAAGCTCAATATTCTGATAGCTTACCATGCACCCAAGTGTCATGGGACAGGGAATCATTCATTAGGTTGTACGTGACGAACATCGATCAATCACTCATGCCATTGTCATGAAGGTGACAAATGCACAACTGAAATTATGCTATGCGGTTCCCCAGGAATTGATCGAGGTGACTGAGAAAGTGAAACGTCTCCTTCAAACTGTGTAGCAAGTCATCCTGAAAGACACTGTCATTGGTCGCAACATGGTTCACCCTGGACAATTTTGGATCCAGTGCAGAAGTGATGGATTAGTTGTGACAGTATCACTTATTGTGCCTTTGGTTCAAACGATCGCACAGTCTCCTCATTGCCTCCAATCGAACAGATTACTTCACAGATAGCTCTTGCGTTTCCAGTAACGTATCCAGATGATTAACAAAGAATAACTCAGAACATCGTAGACATCAGCTGCGAAGCTAAACAATGTAAACGTAGATAAATAAATACAAACAAAACTTTTTTAAGCCAAGATGGAATTAAGCAAGACAATTAACATTAGCAAGGCAATAGTTATGATGGCAATAGGCTCATCTGTAGGTACCCTGTTAACTGACTTTTTCATGTGCAAACTGGTGACTAATCAACTGAGTATGTTCGTTGAACAATTTACATTTTACAAACGTTATGTATATGATATTTTTGCGTCGTCTATGAGAATTCTAACATGGGCAAAGTTACGACTGTATTTAATTCAACTTGTAACAGTATTAAATTCACCAAGGAGTCAGACAACAATGAGCGAATAAACTTTTTGGATGTTGGCACAGTGTGAAAAGAAGATGGTTCAATTCAATAAACTGTGTACAGGAATCAGACTTGGAATGGCCGGTACATTCACTCTGACAGTTTAGTTCTGCTAAATCAAAAGCGACACCTGATACTATGTCTGACGGGTAGGGTGTTGAAGATTTGCACTCCTGACACTTTACAAGCTGTGTTAGATTTGCTACTAGAAGTGTTATTGCAGAATGATTACTCAATACGTTTCATCCAGAAGGCAATGCAGACGGTGGAGTCAGAACTTAAGTCACCCTCTGTGAATAAAAATCTGCGTTTATTAGTTTTCCTTTCAAGGGAGACCCCATAGCTGAAGTTATCCCGAGAAAGCTCAGAAAGTCGGTCGAAACAACCTATCCTTCTGCCCAATTGTGCTTGAGTTTCCGTTCAACGCCCGTTACCACGTCACAACCCAAAGACAAACTTCCATGTTCTACAATCAAGTGTTGTGTATACTCGACCGTACTACAAGATGATTGTCTGATCGTGTGCATGAACATTATCCTGCGTGATTGAAACAGTTGTGTGACTAAAACGATTTCAAATGCGATCGTTGCTCATTTGATTGACTCTAATCATTTTGTCAGTTAGAGAGACGCTTTTCAGATTGTCGACCTAGTACCAAGGAATCGATAGGAAACGGTGAGATTCCGAATGTTGATGGTTGCCGAGGCTATTGGCATCCGATTGCACAATCCTGACCTCTGCGCTCAGAAGAAGTTTGTGCGGGCACCTAAACTCCCCTGGCCCAAAATCGATCAGGTTCCACGCTTTGGAACAGTGATTGCGTAACCGATAATAAACCCACCGTCCATAACCCCTATTGACCTTTTTTCTGACTCACCCTAGGGTTGCGGGGGTTCATTATTTTACTGTCCCAAACCATCTCCGTACTCGAGAGCAAAAACGACTGACTCAGTCCTAATTAGCGGAACTGTTCAGAGCGGTCGAGACATTTTATCCCGCTATGCTCATTAGTGACCCTAACTATTTTTTTTCGGTAACTGTTTTTTTTTTGATGTTGCGGGAACGTCTGTTCACTACGCCCCACATAAATACTTTGTACTTGTTGCCTTTGTCGATCACATATGTGTTGGGGCGGAACAAAACTGTTTTTTTGTGCGCGTCTTTTGGCTTGTCTTGGAAGCACATCACAGGACAATTGCGGTATTTTCCGGATCGAGATTTTCCGTGTGAATTATCACCGGGACGATAATCCGATATTTACCAAGCGCATCACTATATCGAGAACGAACCAACGTATCGTTTCGAGGGTTCACAAAACCTAAGTACTGTTTTTTGTATTTACTGTGTTGTAGTTAGCTTAATGACTAAACACAGGACAACAAGTCTTGTTGGCTACTTTGTCATTCTCATGACTTCAGTGGGTGTTATCGAACGAATTTATGACGTCCACGAATTGCATAGCATCTCAGTCACTTGGTGTACTGACAAAATATCTGATACACAGGGACAGTTTGATGCAACTCAATGAACCAATAAATTACCTGAGAAAAAATGGGCAAAATCAGCGTTCATAACCAAGGTAAAACACAAGTCATTCAAATGGTTTTTGAACATACCAAAGAGATTTTTACTTCCTGAGCAATACGGCTTCAGTGAAAACGGTGAACGAACTTGAGCGTTGTGGTTCATCGCACAAAATAAATCCAACCGAAATGTCTGTCTGCCGTCTAGCAGTTTACGAACAGCAGACAGTCATAATCAGAGGCCTATCGAGCAGGGCAACAGGACCGCAGTCACTCAGGAGTGTCCCGATCGTCTTGTCCCCGTTGGTCCAATAGCAGTCGAACACATGAGCCCTCCGCAACCCAAACATCAGACAAGCGCAACATGGGTGATACCTGACTATTTTACATTCTTAGACCAACTGATTCATGTATTACTACCTGTACTTTCTGTCGACGAACGTTGAGTGACTCACGTATAACCAACGACGCCAATTACCAGAATCAAGTCAAGTCGCTGGTACTACTGATAGAAATAATATAATCAGTTACAAAGAACAAACGTCAAATTGTTTTCTTTCGTCGGATAAGGTACAATGGTTGGCCGCAATAGGCCGTCAAGGGTTCAAAAGGCACGACAAGTACAAACACAGGCGACCGACAGGCAATGACGAACCGACGAAATGCGATCGGATCGGTCAAATGTGTGTCTAAATAGCCGTCCTTCGGGAAGACCGATTAGTCAGCTACAGTTTCACGGCGGCCCACAGAAGGACCGTATTCAAAGGGGTGGGGAGGGTGAGAGGGACAGACAACAATGGGTTTGTGGGCAGATGAGTGAGGTTCAACGACTGAGGGAGGCTGGATGGAGAAATTAGTACTTTTAGACGCGGTTTGTATGAATAACAGTAACAGACGTCTAGTTAGATGGGTTCATGTGGTAGAGTGCGGCAGGGTCAATCGAGGGGAATTTTGACCTCCAAAA
>LUCH01008653.1:0-14426 GCA_013368495.1 Paragonimus heterotremus | reverse complement strand
GCAGAAATCTTCACCCACCGTCACCTGGTGGGCGCATGTTTCCAATTTATATTCGTCGGTTTCATCAACTTCAGCTAATATTCTCGCACGCCCAATGAACAGATCTTGCACACCGCCCATCCTGCATGTCGATTTGGACGTGTCCGTCGACAGTGTGCCCTGTGCACAGAAGCCAAAAACCCCGCGAATGGACAAAGTCTGGAATGATTTATCCGCTGATATCATCCAGCAAATTAGGTTATCTACAAGCCTACACAGTTGTCCTGTAGATATCACACTTGATGAACTCGAAGATGAGGACTTCCTATGATAAACCTTCTCCATAATCGGAATGAACTCATACGAAAGAACAGCCCCATATCGCGCAGATGCAAGCCGGAAAAAGTATGTGCTGAGTGTAACCGGGGCTCCAAGTATAAAATTCGCATTAAATTTCGCCAGTTCTCAAAGAATTCGTTTACACAGTGGATTAAGGCATAATTCGCAAGGTAGAACAAATTCACGGAGCACTTATAAGTGTCTAAGCATGGCGTACAATATGGCTTAACTCGTAAGGTAGAACAGATGCGCGGGGCAGGTAAGTAACGTGAGGTAGAAACCAGCAAGCGCGCACAGGTTGATTTTGAATCGTGTAACGGGGCGTGCTGTTGTGTCGTCGGTGCCGTTTTAGTTTTCCGTTCGTGTAAGTCGTGTGCATGGCCTGCTAGACCTTTGGCTCAAGGTTGTTTCTGGTTGTTTCATTTTACAGGACTTGTCGGAACCTCTACTTCGGAAGAGCCCTGTCCTTCAATGTCTCCACGTTGCCCTAAAGTTGGTTCGCAGGCGTAACGGATAATCACAGAAGAATCAGCCGGCTTATATTTTGCAGTTTTAAGTGTGTAAGCATGGTGTACAATGTGACTTATTGAATAGCAATTCATGCCAAATATAACTAGCAAAATACCACCGACGTACATAGTTTTGGCATATAATACAACTTTTAACAACTGCTTCCGCAATATTCAACGTTTGCAGCTTCATAAATTTCTGGTCCTCATGACCGAAGAGTTATCTGATCGTGGGAATATAAATAAAGTTTTCTGGCTTAATTATACTAGCATTTAAAGAAAAAAGTTTTCCCTCCTGGGACAGTGAATTCTATTATATTGCAACATTGGGTTGCTTGGTTATCGCAGTTTCGACATTTTGTTCAATTTCTTATTGATCGTTACTTCATTAAACATATGCATACTTTTTTATTGCGCAATTGGAACGTTAAAACAAAACCCTTCTCACAACCGATGTGAGTAGTTTTCCGAGCTACAACAGGCCAGAATATTATAATAACCGCGGTAACTTAAAAACCGCCATTTTCCTAGGGATTTCACTGATAATCTCGGTCTACTGATTGGATGCAGCAATTAATGAGATTTCAACGAATGAGCACGGTTAAAACTGTAATGATTTGTGACTGATACTGAATGGCAAATGGGTGACAGCGTGGTTCACTGGTCAGTCATTCAAATGACTGGAAGTTTGGCGGGAAAGGTTTGTCGGAAGTGCTGTCGGCACTTTTTGACAATAGTTATCCAAGCACTTTGAAGGCTGATTATACTGCTGACTGAGAAAAAACAGCTACTATGTTAACATTCTCTCGCTAAACCGTGGACTGTTGTCTAGTGAGGTCGATTGCATATAAAAATTTGGAATTTTAAATCCAGTAGTTGATGAAGGCCTGCTCCTGTGGACGTCCTGCTGCATGACTAGTGCGATCCAGACTGCGCTTTCTGCCTACGTAGATGCGTTCGGTAGTTACCTAAAGGTAAGGATGGAGGAAAAGAGGTGACAAATTCTGGTTGCCCTGAAGCAAAAGCAGTTCGTTTCTCTTTCAGTACAGAATGGGAAAAAGGTTGCCCCAACATGTGTCAAGCTCTCTTTTGAACACATGTACGCTGAAGGCCTCAACAATCTTTGCGGAAAATTTATTCCACAAGTTGACTGACCGAATAGTGGAAAAGTTAAATCGAACAGCCAATCATGATCTCGTCTTCTTGGTCGTGAACCCATCACCCCTCAAATCCCTGTCCTGACTTATCACAAACAAACCTGTCATGGGACCTACGCCAGTGTGGTGGGTAATCTTGTACAACTCAATAAGATCATCTTTTATCTGCCGTGGGAATAAGTTCGACGAGCTTAGTCAGTCTTGGTAGCTCAGTCCCCCCATGCAGCATACCATACGTGTGGCTAGCCATTGTACGTTTTCAAAGACAGCTGTCCTTTTTGAGACAAGGTGACAAAGCTTAGGCACAATATCCAAATCGGGGGCGAACTACGGCCGAGTAGGGTGAGTTGAACTCCGTTAGACATGGGTTGGCGATCGTGGATTTCAGTCCATATAACGCCCGTCGTGCTTTTGTAGCGGCCGCGGCACACTGGGTAAATGGAGCAAACGTGCTAGTGTTTTGGATATTTAAGTCTCTCGTTTGCTGTTTAATTGCCAGTTCGACTGACCGTCCACGTGCATCGCTTATACACCTGGGGTTCAACTGGGAAGCATTAGCTAGTAAACAGCCCAGCACGCTCATGGCCGACCCCAGAGGGATAGCCAAAAGACTGCCCCTTGATAAACGGATCGGATGAGAATATTGACTTTTAATTACTATATTCGTTCGGATAATATAACGCATATAAATAAACTTCTCGAAAACATTACAATATTCACAACGTTCTGTAGAGACACTGTTACAACTACTGCAATTTTTATGTATGTTTCAACCCGTATTTCTGATAAACAGGGGTTGACCGTCCCGTTCATTTAATGGGAGGGTAGGTACGGCTGTTGTGCAAAGTTTGCCGCCTGTCATCTCACAATTTCGTAAGAAGTTTTGCAAATCCGTTATACGCTTCATTTTTCTCAATTTCGTTAATCCAAGTTCGCTAGAAGTTGTTCGTCTAGGAACCTAGCTCCGATCACTTCCCGTAGCGTTCACCATGGATATGAATGAAGTCAAACGATTTTATAGTAAAAGAACGTGAAGCGAACCAGCTTGTTTCCGGTGACTTACCAAAAAGCTAAATAAAACAAATTCATATGGGTTAATCACGTGAGAGAATATACGAAAATGAATCGAACAGATTGTTATCAGTTTCACAACGTTCAGGTCGATTGTACAAATTACTGATGGATGTTACGTTAGCGGTCATGATTACGTAATCTGCTCCGTCCGGACGTCGGCACCTGGCCATGGAAGGTTCAGTGTTTTGACGAGGCGTTTTTGGATGCATAGTTGGGGAGAGCAAGCGGATGGCTATTGCTTCTGCGACTGCCAACAGGCGCTCTTTGACCGGCTTTGGTTGTAATCCATGAGCTTGACAGATAGGACGGAATGGTTCATTGCGATCGATTGAGTGGTTGGATTCCATAAGGTGCGCGGTGATAGAAGACGAGCAAGATTTGACCGAGCCTGGAGTTGGCCACACCGGATGATGCTCCCGAATGCGTTCAGACAATTGCCGTGTCATGCGGCCTACATAGTTCGTCCCACAGAAACAAACGAAATGGTATACACAACAAGAGGCAGCACGAACAAGCAATGTATCTAACTGTGGGTGCAAAATCGGTGTGAACTTAAATTGAACAAGCAGTTTCACTGCAAACAAGGTCTTGCTTATAGCTATGCTGAGGTTGTTGGTTATGTCGTCTGACTCGTCCATTCAAGATCAACATTAGCCAAAGCACCACAATGAGAACATTATATCACCTCAACTGATATTCAATACCGTTTCAAATCACTCATTTGTCCCGGTGTACTACGTTTTTCCGGTGTCAAGAAACGGTTAGTCTGTATTTGGCGCTTCCTAGATAATCGCCTGAGCTTTTGCTAGTCCCGCAACATGCAGCGCGCCGTTTGGAGCAAATTGAAAGTACGGTATTCAGATCTACTCAATGGCTTCCCCTAAAAATGTCGTATGTTTACCAATTCTATATGTTTCAAGGCCAATTAAAGTCATGTATTCTTGTTATGTTTGGGTCCCGTAACCATGTGTGTGTAAAATACCGAAAGTTACTTTCTTCCGTCTACTTACTAACTCATCATACTTTGAATCATTTTGTGAGTGTGTTTGCCTCCTGCTTGTTGAATTTTTTTTATCAATTTGCCAAATTTTATGGGGACGATCAAGTTGTAAATAATGCACTTTTTTGACGCATGCGATGAATGAAAAGCGGTTTGGACCACCGCTTAAGTATTGAGCATTTTATTTCCACCATTTTATGAATAACATCCTACATCTTTCCAAGGGACCGAAACAGCCGGCTACCAAAGTTTACCACGGAGTATTTAATCACGCCATGGTCACCAAGATATATTGCAACGATGCACAAGTGGATGACATTTATCCCTGTAAAAAACTAGATTGAAACACGCCTCCTTCCCTGTTTTACAGTGTTTTCACATTGTGTTCACAGTTTCACAAGTTTCGCGTAGCGTCGGATAACTGCGTTCTGATCGGCGAAACCTTATTGCATTTTTTAGAAGCAGAGCGATGTGATATCCTGTAAGTACTCCCTACGCTTGCATGAGTCCCGCTCTGTTGCATTCACCCCATCTGACCCGAACATCTACCGGGCTTCAGCCGTATCCGCCGCTATTAAGATGAAGATTTTTCCTCTATCATATGTAAACATGTCCTCGCCACCTGGTGACGACCAGTTCTTCATTCTTCCCATTTTGCAGGCTAGAAAATAAGCTTTCATCGCTTTGGTACACGAAAATTCGCATGGTTAATTACAAGAGTAAAAATTTCATTAACTGCCGTTAAACCAAACATTTCGGGAACGAGTATTGACTCTTCTCGGAAGGTCGGTAATTAATAATCACATAATCCCTTAGGCGTCAGGATTGTGTTTTAGTTTCACTGAGCCGCAACACCCACTATACTTACAAAACCTTGAGCACTTAATAGCGATACCCGAAATTTCATGACCACCGTTTATTCTTTGCTTTTCTATACAGTTCGTATGAGACAGACACCGTCCACTTATTAGTACAGTTTGAGATGTTCAAAAGCGTTAAGACATTGAGGACGTTGGATAACGTCAACTTTGCCAAGGAGGTTACGTGTGTGTGTCACTATTGTTGAGTAGTAAAAAGTTGATGACCCTACCCCTTTTTTCATTTTAGTTCACATTTAACATTATTCACTCTCCCCGAACAAAGATAAGTCCGTAGCCGTCTTCTCGCCATCTCACGCGGCCCACCACTTTACAAGCTTAAGTCTGATTGGCGCTCACTGCCCCAACCTACATATGCACGCCCACACATCCATCGGTCAGAAAACCCACTTCCACATCCAAACGCACGCACACAGTCACTATATGCACACTCAGCAATTTGGAACGCGCCAGCTGGATGCGATTCAGTGCGATCAATACACAGGCATGCATGAAACGGTTGAACTCGGATCGGAACAAGAACAACAAAACCGAACAGGAGAGGACGCGGTCCGGACGAGCGCCACTGCATTAAGCTTGTACATAGATCTCAACAATAGAGATCCAAACCGTTTGATTCAACATTTTCACTGACCATCATTGAGATAACGTTAGTTGTTAGTCGGCACTCGAGAAACCACGGTTGAGAGTTCCACTACAAGTCTCCCGTTCGAAAACTGATCTCGCTTTTCAACTTTTGCGCGGTTAGTTTTCCTTCCAATGCTCGTTAATTTCGACATATTACGGAGGCTTAATGCCACTCACTTTTCAAGCATCTATTTCTTTTAGACTAGCAAATCTTCGTGTCCCGCTGGAGAGCCTATCGTCGTCTTAAAACAACCTCAATTACAGGCTGCCGCATTGTAATCGTACGCTTTGAAGATGGCCGTGTATGCACAATACTTTGGTCACAGGCTCCGTATATTTCATGGACTCAGGATTGCGGTCCGTGGACCATTTCTTCTTTATTCTACTGCACTTTAGCACCGTATTGATTGGAACCTTATCCCTACGGTCTTCTTTTCTGGTCTGAAAATTGCTGCGCATCATGCCGAATGTTTCAGACTCTTCCTCAACTTTGGAGGCAATTATGCCAGCCCCACAGTACCATCACATGCTTTGGATTGACTAACGTCACATTAGGAGCCCACTGACACCAGTGATTGGCGTTCTACAGACCATCCCTCGCACGACGTTTTGCCGCCTGGTGACGTCCTGTTTATATAAGAAATTGTCCAGCCTTTCTAAGGAATGAGCAGTCGCATTTGTTCGCCACATCCCGAACGGAACTTGCTGAACAGGGCCGAACATACCTGACATTTCATTCTGGAATTGTGATCTCAAACCGGTGGTTCGAACTGTCGGTATAGCTGCTTCGTGCTGTTTGTAACACTTGGCACAGTGCCTAGTGAGACTGCCAGTGTGGAATTTCTGTCTGCATTAACATCTGTTTAGACCAGCTTTATTCCTTCCTCCCCAGATGCTACATCCGTACTTTTTGTTAGAGTTACGCCTGAGAAATTGCTCATTCAGGACGAAAAATTCAGAGGCCCTGCCGTTTGCTTATGTTACCAACACAATTCTATTTGAAAACCACGTTGGTACATAAATACTGTCCAGAGAAACGGCTGGAAACGACAGATTGCGGATGGTGTTCGAAGGGCGACCTATGGCACCGGAACCCTAGACAACTAGACAGTGAGTATGTCGGGGAAGTCACTACTTTCCCAAAAATGTTGTATGACAATGAGACTAACAAAGTACACTTGTGAGTCACCCTCACCGTTGCCGTAGTAGTGTACTTCTACGGTCTCCACGACCGTCCTCAGCTGTTGTTGTTATCCTGATAACACGCCTACACTAAACTGTTTGGACTTTTACATGGTCCATTCTTATTGGCTTTGCTTTGTTGCTAGTCACAAACCCTATCAGTGAGAAGGGGTTTGTGGCCATATTGTCTTCGGACTGAGCGACACAAAAAGGCTCTGTTTGAAGATCAGTCTGTTCCTTTGTTCACGCGGTGGCCTCCAGTGGATGGATTGGTTGTGAATAGACTAACTAATCCAGTATCCCCCGTACTCCGTTGTCCACCCCCTTTATTCGTTGCGCTGTTATCCTCCGTTTCATTGACCGTTACCCCGTTCCATTTGGGCGCTCGTAGGCCGTAGATCTAGTCACGGCCAAATGCCAGCGTAATAGGCTGTACAGTGACCGATATTTATGTCAACGATGTTAAACTTGAAAGTGCGAACCATGAGACAGGCCGAGTGCGCAATATACTGTGCAATGTCTGTGGCCGACGTTGAAAGAGACGACAACTGCGACCTCCGTCGATTGAGCGCCGAAGTGCTGATCGTTTATTGAACATAAGACTAGCGACAACCTTGGTAACGCCCACTATCTGGCTCGTGGATAGGGAGAGTTCGCGTGCCAGGCAACCCATCAAAAGCGATCCGAATCAGAACACTTTGTGCTGCCCAGGCGATTGGAATTAGGCTGCTTGACCCGGTATTATGTCATCAAAAGCGGTTTGTTCAGGCGCTGCACCTACCATGGCCACAAATCCACCGGATCGATGGCCAACCTGCGCGGTCAAACCAATGGACAAGCGTGACGTAACCGACAAATCAAGTCATCGCCAACTGACTGACCAGTAACTTAGTTTCTTTGTAATAAGTCTGATCGATATAACGATCTAACTCCATTAATTCCTTATATAATTGTACCGGCCTGAAGATTAATTATCGAAAACATATGTTCGCTTATATGTCTTTATTCTCATTACCGTAATGGTCATATTTGAAACGATGAGATTGAGCTATCCCGCTTCACCTTTTTCATGGGGAAGCACGAGTGGTGCCTTAAACTTGATGTGCAAATTATAGTTACTGGATAAAAAGAGCTGGCTCAATCCAGGCTAGCCTAGCTATTCATAATTATTATGGTCACTAGATAAAACCTAATAAACTTAAAACCATCCGCTCACCACATCGGGTTTGTAGTTATCTGCAGAATCTGCCAGCTATGAGCTCCACTGACAGACCTGCCCTAACCTTTACAACCAAAACGTCAGTTACTTGCTCTGGCAGCGCGCCATTCCATCAGAAAGAAGCGTATAATCAACCTCATGGAGCTACCCATACTACGCAGACTTTGTCAACCTCACCAAGGCAAACACCCTTGGTCAACCCACATCATGCTGGGTCACACAGAAGAGATGGGGGACCCCAACAGATGAATCTTTCTGGTCTGAACTCGACAGTTCATGCCTGAGAGAGAAAACTATCTGTTTTCAGGTGATTGTGGAGACACGGTAGACGGCCGTAAGCGCGCCCTACACGGTCGAATGTGTTGTTTAAATTTACCCAATGTACAGGAGTTGGAGGTCGCGGAGGGTTTGCTCGTTTACAGGCAAAACGGTCACCATTGTATATTTTTCTAGTTAGGATAAATCGGGAATTAAACTAATGCAGACCACGGAGTGTACAGCACAGGTCACTTAAACTCCATATCGACCACCAGACTGTTGTAACTCCCGCTCCAAAAGCAAGATTGTGGTCACTGTGGTTCACAGGTTGTACGTGTTATGAAAAAGCTTTTTACCGGGTTCCGGGTCCGCTCGAATGGACCAGGTTCTGAACGTGAAACGTACGTCGCTGATATACCTCATACGGTTGCAAGTGTAGTCAAGCTGGCAAGGATTCCGTGGATTCACAGTAACCACATGCCTCCTGCTCAATCGTATAACCTGACACACCTGACCTCAAAACATTCGACTTAACACTGACGGTACCTGCTACTCATCTGCAGGCAGCCACCATCCTAGAACACAGCACGCAGGTACACATACCTTTTCGGTGTTCTACGTTGACCAGTGTTCACTTTTCAAGAGAGGAAGCGCATAAATCTCGGTGGCATGTTGACTCAAAGAAGTCTATAATTACGTGTATGGTAGAGGCATGAATGACGCCTGTATACCTGCTATACTTGGCAAACCTTACTTGACATCCTTCTTTTCCTGACTATCAGTCAGCCAGTAGACAGGAAGGCTTAACAGCCCACAATAGTAGAGGAATGGACGGAGACTTAAACGGGGGTCCAAATGCTATTACCTGATAATATCTCGTGAAAAGTTGTTAGAAAATCGCACTACTAACATGTCAAGGTAGATGTCATTTATCCTGCCCATCCTTGACCTGATAGTCGAAGGAAAGAACGCGCAGCGCCAGTATAGTGGCCACATCATCCCGAGGATTTCGCACCACCGCTCTAAGCGACGTCGAACTCCTGCACGCGGGTAGGATAACTCCCGAACTGTAACCTCTGGGTTTTGCAAACTCGCACGTGAAGTGGGACTAGCCGAACATGTCAACTACTCCTAAAGCTGCAGTAAAAACCACAACCCACCGCACAACGCGGTTTTAATTACTGTGCTCTTCGTGGCGGATATCATAGAAGTCGACACACCGTTACGCTCAAGCCTCCAGGCCAGTCATCCTCCGCCTTGCGTATGGTGTCACCAAAACTCCTCTTTACTGCGAGCTGAACACAATTTTAAACGAGCCTAATTCTAGAAGATGAGGAGACACTCACTTCAAGCGAGCAATGCTCACTGAGTAAACTTCTGGATTGGATGTTTTCGAATCAAAAACCATGCAAACCGGATCCGTACAACTCCACATCGCAAATAGTCCTAGCTCCAAGCCTAACTAGATGCCCGACAAAAGGGCAATGAAAACTGTGAAATGTCTTTCATTTCAGAAGAAATGGGACCCACATATTAACCAGTGCACGGCGGCCGTATGCCGGATATTTCATGGAGAACTTCGACCTCGAGGCTTTCTGGCCGAATGAAAGGCTGTTATATCATCTTTCGTGAATGAAATTTTCGCCTTCAAAAGTACCGGGTTCAACGGATATAACGAGGACAGAACGGTGATTTCGGTACATTTCATTCGCAGAGTAATTATGGAATACTGAACCCCACACTCCGGGTAAAGTATGTGAGAGCTCTGAACAAAATGAGTGACCGCAATATTAAGTTGAAATTTGCTAAAAAGTTCCTGCACTGTTAGCCTTCATGAGAAAAACCCCTTATTAGTTTTGGCTCATTTCTCACGTTCTACAAAAACATCCGTCATGGTTCTCAAGATATAATTTATTACTACCGAATCATCTTCCAGCAAAGCATACGGCAACATGAACCGCCGAATTCAGAACAAGATTTTGATTGAGGGTTCTAGGATTCTATTTTGTGAGCATCATGTAAAAATGCCTGCTGCATACGTCAGCCGTGTAACGTGCGGTCGAAACCAGCAAGCGCGCACAGGTTGAATTTGAATCGCGTAACAGGGCGTGCTGCCTTGGTGTTGAGGACGTTTCAGTTTTTGTTTACATAGGTCATGTGCGTGGCTGACCGGACCCTCGGCTCATGCTTGCTTCTTGCTGTTTCCTTTTACAGGACTTGTTGGAACCCAGTCCGCGAAAGAGGGATGTCCCCTGGTGTCTGCAGGTTGTCCCGCAAATGGTCCGTAAGCGTGGCGGACAATCGGAGAAGAAGCCGCCGGCTTGCATGTTACAACTGTAACAGTCAGTATCAACAGTAAAAATGTGCCGTAGATCACAACTCGACTGGTTAGAGTGGAATAAACACTACGAAACTACTGCGGAAAGTTGCCCAACAAATTCTTCCAATAATGCAATGGGACAACATAACTTCACCTCTGGTGAAGCGCGCCAAATAAAAGCAAACAGGTTACGTAATAACCTTTAAACGAGTAAAACGATATGTGCGGGTGACTAAGTACGGTTGGGTTGCAAAATTGAGACGCAGCTACATACAAAATGGTAAAATAAAAATTATGGCATCATACACGTTCGGGAGAAGTTTTCCAGCCGGTATAGCGGCTACGAGATGCACATTTCGTGATCCCTCTTAAAAGAATGTGCGATTTCTGCGGCATTTTGGAGGTTTAGAGGAAATGAAAATTGCGACTTCATTTCAACATGCATGCGGACATATTTGACACCTAAGGGTGCTCTATCATACCTTCCTTGTTCTCGCGCCAAGTTGAGGACTTTCTTTGCAATTCGCCCTTCTTTTTGGAGGTTTTTTGGTAGATCAGGACACGAGAAATTGCGTAGCTCGGAACAAACGCGTGAGATACCATCAGCAACTAGTGTTGACCGCTGCTGCCCACTATCTTTTGGCATGTGGAGATTACATACTCCTTTTCTAGACTGCGCCTATTAGATGTCGAACGTTGCATACAAATGCAGCTGAGAATACATAACGGAATAACCAGAATGTAACACTCGAAATCAAAGACTTTGAATAGCCCTAGAAGTCGTATTACAGTCAAATCCTCCGTCATAGTTACTGAGGAGATGGCCCCGAACTGGCTGCAGTAAGTTATTGCTATTCACGAAACAAGTGCCCAGAATTATAGATTCATATATGTATCAGAGAAACCGAAGTTTGTTACTGGCCGGTCTCAATGACACATGCAGAGCTACAAACTTTAAACTGACCAATGTAACACAGAACAAAGAACTTGACGAATAACGAAGAATGAAGTATTGCGGCTTCGACCAATCCAGATGTGGTATCTCAAACCGACGTCACAAATCGTCCCTTGCCACATCACTTGTTGTGTCTAATTTTGGATGGGCGATGAAGCAAACAGATTTTTCGTAGGAACTTGTTACTCTGTAACAAAATATGGTTGTTACTGCTGGTTCATTGAGAGATGCCATAGGTCGCTATTCGTAGATGCCTATTGATTAAACAATAACTGAATATGCTGCTGAGAATGTAGGCCAATTATTCACCATGAAAAATGTTCCGATTATTGCCAATTTTGTTACAAGCGACCCATACAGGGAATATTAGCTTGAGAGTCGGAGGACCAGCTATCAGCAACTGATAATACTGGACTCGTGTTTTCCCGGCTCACATCACACAGTCCTACAACGCAAACAGAAATATGGGGGCGTATGTCCTGCAAAACTCCTTAATGATGGGGAAGCAAACAAAAGACCTGGAACCATAAGCAATTAGCGTTCATCCGACAGTGACCTATTCCATCCACTACGAATTTTTCCTTCCGTTTTACTCATGTTTTCTATCTTTCATATGCCGTCAGGTGATAGGTGTTTTTTAAAGTTCAAACAACTAGTGAACACCGGCGCATTCAAGGTTTGCGCTCTGCGAAAAGCCGGTCGACAAGCTGCTCTGGCAACTACTCTCTTAAGTCTGGAGGTGTGTGTCGGAGATGCGAGTCGGAGATTCTAGCCCTCTTGTTCACCCGACTTCACTTTTGGACAACTGTCGGTCCGCCGGCTTCTCTCGAGGTCTCTGATGACGCCGAGACTGACTCTCGTGGTCAACCTGGAGTTGGAATTTTATTGAGTTCTAGAGGAGAGCAATGTTCGCTCATTTGGATCCCGATGAGCAGTCAACTGTACGCTACCAGACTCAACACGTCGATTAAAGTCTATCAACGAGGATCAGAATAGTGTTGCACATTTATTATGCTGGTTAATCGGACGGACTCGGCCCACTGCATGAAGCGATTGATCTTCATAAAGAGGTAATGCATATCATGAGACCGCGACTTTGATGTGTGCGTACGGCAGGCGGAAGGTGGTGGATGAATACCAGCTTATTAGTGATAGCACTTGAAAACGTTAGTTGTTAGCTGATTGAACAAGTCAGCGCCCAAATTCCAACATCCCCCCGCGTAATCGACCATATACGTTTATCAGAAACGAGCTTGACCGTGGTCCAGTTTTCAGGATAAGCGATATTGTGTAATGTAACAAACACTCCAGCGGTAAAAGGTCAAAGCAACTGAAGTATAAATACGGCGAAAAGCTAGAAAGAGATAATGCCCGCGGATGCCGACAGATGTTGGCCGGAGGAATATACAACATTTTCCTAGCAAGGAGCGTAGAAATGATTTTACGAACGTTGTGTATCGAACCTGGTAGTTAAGTTAATTGAGTAGTGACTAACCAATCCCGATATTAAATACGGAGCATGATACAAAACGCCTTTGTTTCCAGAGATGTGGCGGATGTTTGCCAGAATGCACGACGCCACACTGAGTTTTGACATTCTCGAGGAAAACATCTGTCCAGTCCACTGTGGTGGACGAACGGTAATGGTTCGTGGGAGGTGAAACTCACAACTTTGTCTCTTTTGGAGACATGTTGGAATTGACGGGTTACCCACTAGATAGTTAACAACTCACGACCACGCGTGCTTTATTTAGTTTCAGTCGAAACTAGGCCACTAGAAAAGAAAACCAGCGGTTTCTAAAGTGCCTCAGCATACTGTTGAAAGTGGCGCATACGCATCAATAAGTATACATAATCTGGCGGCTTAAGTGAACCATAGAAACAGGAGGGCGGCGGTTAACATCCTTAATAACGTAGAGGGAGTAGGTAGCTGTCGCCAGCAACTAATGGTAGCAGCCAGCTGGTCCACCGGTATGGTGGTTCAACGTTGGAATTGGTTGAGAACGACCACTTAAGCACGAGATTTTCAAATTTTTGCAAAATATTAAAGTGCGCACTCCAGATGAAACACTGGTTATTATAGTTTTGTGGCAATGCGAAAAATGTCTTGTCCACTAATCGCTCGCAGTCTCATATTCGCTGCTCTAAAATTTATGCGTCAACAATAGTCACTGCTGCAGGCGACTTGTGCTATGAACGACACTGTGAGCAGGTACACGTGACAAATAAGAGAAACTCGTATTTGAGACGTTCAGGTTACAATATACATTGTGACACTTTGATCGGGTAACCTTTCAGCACCGAGGCAAATAACTAGCAGTCTAAACATGAAGAATGAACTGACAGAAAGTTATGCCTTAGTGTGATGGAAGGCGACTGGGGTTGAGTCAATTCCACAACCCGTTTGTATGAACGTATTGTTTTCCTGCACGTGTGTAATCAACGGTGAGCCTTACAGGCTATAACGGCTGTAAGGACAACATGCGACCCAGTGAAAGCACACATTGCATTGTCCATGTACAAGCGAAAGCGTCATTCTTATTTGCGTGAATGAATGAGGTGTTGGTCGCTGAAGGCAAGACCGATCAGAACAAAGCTTGAGTCCTAACACGAGGGTAGGATACACAGGGGGCCTTGACACCTGTGCAACAAACGTCACGCGCATTGAGCTGTTCGCCAAAAATTCGGGTTTCCATCTAGTTACGCGTAATCTGGCAATCCAGTAGATGTCATTCTTGATATATAACGGCACGAAAGATAACTTATTATTAAAACGGGTCACGAGAAAACGTTCGCAGAAGCTGAATTTACTGTGGTACTAACGGAGGAGGTGCACAAGTTGATTACGTCCTGCACCTTACTAGTAAAGGCGCGTGTTTCGAAAAAGGCCAGTTATTATTGCGTGCAAGTATATTTTACGTTTATATCA
>LUCH01008652.1:3911-17747 GCA_013368495.1 Paragonimus heterotremus | reverse complement strand
CCTAGAAGATACTAAGGTCAGGATACATATATGATTTTTTTATTCCTCGAATACTTTCCAAAGATAAATTGCGTGTTGGATATTCTGGAAGTAATCAACGTAAATACTGAGATTGCTCGCAGGAACACCACCAAATTTTAAGTGTCCCAGGATCTTCATTTGTAAATTTTTGGTATTGTTCGCGAGGGACCCGCACGCTTTTCACGTTTCGATGCTCGCCGTTTGCCCCCGTTTGTCGGCCAGTATCCATAATGTTCCGCGTGGGCTCCACTTCTTTTGCTATTTGGACAGTCTGTATAATTCTCCGACCCACAGTGACGTATGTTAACTCCAAAAAATTATCTCCATTGTTGTCCACATGCTTAAGCGCATCAATTTTGGTGTCATTGGGCCTGTAATGCCAGTGATTGGTTGATATTGCCGTGCATGTTATTGAGAGTTTTCTACGTCACGGCATTTCACCTTGTTCCAGGATATAATAAAATTTTGCTAACTATATGAAAATGCAACTGATTCTACGTCAAACATGATGCGCTTTAAAACTTTGGGATTGCTTCTCGAATAAAGATAACAACTTAACTCGAGAGCTTCGGTCCATGACTTTTGAGTACTGTGATGTATTTGTGAGCTCCCTTCAGGCTTGTTCTAGTAGGTTTTTATTGTATCTCGTAAGTGAACTGAAACTCATCATTTTCACCCCGATTTTAAAACTGTTTATGCTGACGCTTTCACTTCTCACTTAACGAACATCAGTAGACAAAATTTTGGGGACATGTATTATGTAAAGATCCGCTCAATCTATCTTTAAGACATTATTGCTGCAGATGTTGTACAACGTGCCTTACACGTCCAATAAAAACAAACTAAGCTGGTGTTTTCCATAAGTGGGACAAATTCAGCATTAACAGCTGGAGTTTTTGTATAAAGATAAATGCTAGCTTCTTTCACTATTTCCAATATCTTGGCCAACATTTCCATTGCCTGCTTTTTATACTTACTACGGATGGTCCACGGAGTGGCTGGTGATACTGTGGGCGAATGCCTTACAAAAGCCTGTAAAACGCAAGTAGTGGTTGTATGATTACAGATATGGTGCAAAAGTTTGTCGGCAGATAATAAAATATTCTGATCCTGTTGCACTTTTCATGTCGTAAATGTTATTTCTTGCGCAAGATTCGTATAACTTGATCCCATACAGGCAGCTGAAGCCATTTCGAATGATTTTAAATGTAATAAGTAAAATGTTATGCACGATAGAGAAACAGCGCATAACAAGACGTCGAAGAGCAGTTTGTAAGAAGGGAAATTTTCGAAATTTGGCTTTCTAGCTTTTTACTCGCCTCAATATTCCCCGATGGAGCCAAGAAATGTTTCACTTTACTTGCGCAAACGAATTACCCCCTTTGATGAGCATAGTTTGCCGACAGTTTAAACCATGAGCCTTGTATTTAAATGTGGATGGTGTTAGTTTGGTGACGTTAGGTTACAGTATATGAACCCTAGCATGATTTGTTGAACAATTTAGTGCATTTAGCCGGGGGCTATAGTTTTTAGAAAGATTGAGAATGAACCATCGGTTAACGCATTTCTCTCTTCACCAAAGGCATTCTGGCTGGGAGCTATCTGTTTTCCCCCTTCACACAACACATTAGACGACGGAATTCTTCTCGTAAGCCTAGAAGACTTCCTTGAATAACGGGGCTTTTCCCATCTATTTACCATTGGCGATTCCAGCTTACCAAAATAAGCTGATTATCGGTGTCTCATTAAGACTACGAAGGCGAATTATCATTTCTTTTTCCAACGTCGACGAAAAAGAAAGCCTAGACACAACATGTCAATGCTCAAACACGCCACTGTTCTGATCAAATCCACTCTCTGCCGGAACTATTCATCATTAATTAGGGTTATCTGTTAGAGAGAGCGGTCAACGAACCGCCTTTTGGACACGACGACTACTCCCGGCTTATCTTTCATCTTGTACGCTACTAGTTGCAACGAATAACAAAACAATTTTCAAATGAAACTTTGACTCGGGCTGATTGTACTGGCCTTGGAAGCACTTTAATATTACTTCTTCTTGAGAACTATCCTGTGAACCAGAACTATCACGTCTCAAGGTGCAATTTCGCAAACGGAAAGTCTATTTGTACTTCAGAAGCTAGGCATTATTCTACTGCTCACCCCTCCTGCACAGAACACATCATCTCACTGACGGCCCTTTCCATTCACTCATGAAGCAAACAATTACAGAAGCTTCAGAAGACCTAATCACTTACCATAAGGTTCGAAGTAGGTTTAGGCGATAAATCCAAGAACACACTGATGTCGCACGAGACGTCATCACCATAGGAGTTCTCGCGAATGAAACTCACGTGTCGCCTGATGGATAGTAAACTATCATATTTGCCTCGAGACTGCCTGGCAGGGAGACTGCCTCTGACCCCCCTAATTGTGTAAAATTGATTTGAGAAATACTGTTTGAAACTGTACAACGTTGCAGCACCGGTGAACAGATTTGTGCATTCAGTGACTACCGTTGAATTCCTTTATTAGATGTTGAAGAAATTTGCTCAGTGTTAATCTCAAATAGTTCGATGGATCTTAATAAGATTCATCACACTATTCCCAGTCAAGCAGCTGTTTGTTTGCTAGAACCTCATAACAAGCTGTTTGGACCGACATTTCAAAATGGTATCTGCCCTAGTGCACGAAAATAAGTCGATGTCACTCCCAGCTTCAAGGAGTGTGACCAGCACTCCCATGCTAGCTGCTAGCTAGTCGGTCTTACTAGCAGTCCGTGCGACATATTGGACCGCATGGTAAAGCGCGCCTTCCTTACGCAGCTCTCACTAAACAACCATCTTTCATTCACTCAACATGGCTCTTCGCCCAACTGTTCATGCGTTATGGAACTGCTTGTTTTTGTGAATATTTTGAGAGAGACCAAAAACAATAGCCCAATCCTGGGTGCCACCTTCCTTAAATTTGCCACGGCTTTTGACCCTGCCCCCCACAGGTCTCCCAGGCATACGCTAGAAGCTAGAGGTTGTTATTTGAGTTGCCAGTTTTACTGGTGGCAGAACTTTCAGAATTAAAACTGGGTCCAACCATTCGTCTATCCTCTTGGTTTGCGCAGGATTTCCTCGAAGAGTAGTGCTTGGTCCCTCGTCAGTTCTTATTTACACCAACGATCTTAGGGACGATATTCCCAGTAAAGCTGTTTTTTAAGCTGGAGGTTTAAAAATTCGGAATGCTAGTAACTACAGTGCACTGTAAATTAAACTTGTTATAGCTAAGTGCAGGTCAACCAAATGGACATTCTCTCTAACTGATACCTAATGCGTATACACGTCAGTTGGTGGTGACTGCAATGTTTTCACGATTCTTATCTCCTTCAGCTTAGTAAGCGTTTCGAGCATCGATCTGACTAGAGCTCTAGGCATTCGGATGTTGTCTAACTTATCTAACGCGTATCACAGCTGGATGATAAAGTGAATAAGCGTACTTTCCACCGCTTAGACAAAACAGATTTCAAAACACCTGAGTGGTCCTGATGAGATTGCTGGTTAAAATATGTAAACCAAGTCGTGTGCACCTACTTGAAGAAATACATACTCGCTGTTGAGCGTGCTCATCGTCCTGTTATCAAACTAGTTACATACTAAAGAAGTGCCACGTACTAGTCTAAACTTGAAATATTTCATTTGTGTCCACTTAAATTTTGGTAGCTTCACAGTCGTTTATTTTATCCCCGTAGATATTTTGGTATATTTCTTCGTCTGTACGGGTGATCACAGCCGACGAAGAGATTACAAAGTGCTCTACAAACTCCGTTTCGGAAAACTCGACAGACTAAAATAACTTTCTCGTTGGGCTGTTGTTCGCTGGAGCAGCCCTTCTTCTAAAGCTGTTCGATGCGCTTCCAGAGATTGCTTCAAAGCGTTGACAGATGTTCCTATTTTTAAAAATAGGAACAAATAGATCCGTGGTTTTACTGTGATCCGGTGTTTACTCTGATTCTCACGAAGGGTATCACACTCTGTCTCTGGCCATTGCCCCTCGGGTTTGATGACAAATTAAACAAACTGAATGAAGCTAAGAACCCTAAAATTCTAGCTCATGTACTAATCACTGAATCGCTGAAGTTACCCCAAGTCAATAAACGTTTAATAATCTGACAGCTTACCAGCGATATTAAAAATATACCCTACCGTTTACCGATAGAACATCAGTCACAGGAAACCACTAGAGTTGCATACAGTGGAATATAATGCCTACCCTGAACAATGAGAGTAAAATATTGGCTGTTGTATTCCATACGCATTTATTTTAGAGAAGTGCGCTTATCAAAATTATGGTGCACCGTGTGTACTTTACTAAGCCAACAGATTACAGCGGTATAACTTCAGGCTACACAAAACCAACACTACCGTCTTCTAGATGTTCTTCCAGATCTGTTGTATGGAATAATTGCACTTAATTATATAAGTATGAAAATTTCAAAGATTTACATAGTTTAGTATCTTAAAAATAACTCAGAATAAATGAAAAAGCTCTGGAGAATATAACTTCTAAGAGTGAAAAACATATTAGTTCGCCACTGAAAGATTTGCATATATGAGTTGAACAAACCGATTTGTATGCATATTCCGTGACAATCAAAACAATACAGTGAAAGTGACCTTCAACTAACCGATAACGTGAGTGAATAAAACAGTAAGAAAATAATTTAATCAAAAAGTTTGCAAAACATGCGCAAAACATTCAGTTCCACTGCGATTTACCTCATGATTGTAAATTCTTTGAGTTAAAAACACAATGCTCGAAATTAAAACGGCTAATATAGTGAAAAAGATGTGTTCAGTTTAGTTCAGTTCAGTTCAGTTCACAGGACGTGGCGGCTAGCAGCCTGGTAGTCCTGTTTCTTGCGCCGGTAGGCGACAGCTTCCCGCGCTTCGATTGAGGATCTCTTATCAAGCTTCGTCTGCCTGATACCCGTAACCTACAAAAACAATGACAGTCTTGTACATAAAAAAGGAAAAAGAACTAGAGGACTACGAAACAATTTGCGTGCATGTTAGTTAATAAAATAGAGACAGTCGTGCTGAGATAATCAAACATACGTACACATCCGTACACACTCGTTTTGACACAACCACCAATATGTATATGGTACACCAGCTATATGTTACCCTTACATGTAACTGCGACAGTTCAGTGACACTATTTGTGCAGTACTAAGAGAGTACTAAGAGTGTGAACTACAATAATTCTCGATACAAAAATAACGAGTAAACCAAGGTCTGGACTCACCAGAGGATTGACGATTTTCGTGAGGGGTTCTATGACGCTGGAGTGTTCGGATTGTTCCAAGCGTAGTTGAAGTACGAAGTAACAGATCTGAAATTTGATTCAGCAAACAGAATGTTGCAAACTGGATGGCATCCACTGGCGTCGTAGGAAGTACCAGCAAGCACGTGTAGCAGAGTTCATTCGGAAACTAGTTGTGTTGTTGTTTTTAGACAAATCAAACAAGGATGTACGATGTGGTCTAACGCAGCAGTTACGCAATGTTAGCAAAATGAAGTACAAAATAATGAAAACTCCACAGTATTCCCCTACCAGATTATCTAGAGCAAACGCCAATGCTCGGATAGAAATCAAAATTAACAAAACTGAAGCCAGTTAACGGAAACGAGTAGGCAGGTTAATATGTCTACTTGTGCGAGTGGTTAAATGTGGCGGGGATGTGTTGGTGGTGCCCGTAAGCGGTAACTGGATGTTAGGAGGTGTGCACACTGACATTGTGGGAACTGCCTGAGTAGCGGGGAGAGGAGGATTTGTTGTAAACTGACATGTTAATTTACCTTGTGAGTGTAAAACGTCACTGTCCACATACGCCACTTTCAGACGATCAATGCTGACGGTATCGCGATTCTCGGCCCGATCAATAGTGAAGAACTTGTCATCGGGTGATATTACTCTAAATGGTCCAGAGTACGGGGGTCGCAGTGAACGCTTCAATAAATCACAGTGGACAAACACATGTGTACATGTATGTAGATCACGGGGAAAACGACTGGTCCATGTATGATTCCGCTTAGGGGTTGAGCGAATGTTCTCCATATGTCTCTGAAGGTCTTGCACGTAGTTCACTGGACCAACTATGTGAGGAGAAACTTGGAACGATTCGTTGAACAGTCGCAGACTTGATCCACAGACTAGTTGTGCTGGAGGAACTCCAAGATCCTCCTTACTGGTTGATCTGATACTTGACAGGGTAAGCGGAAGGCACTCCGTCCACTTGTGCTTTGAAGATTGGGCGATTAATGATGCTTTCGGTTATCGGTGGAAAATTTCCACTAAACCATTCGAAGATGGTTGATTTGCGGTTGTTTTGATGTGTTCGCAGCCAAGCATACGCGTCATATCACGGAAGAGCTGACAGTAGAACTGCGCGCCTCTATCGGTAGTAACTACTGAAGGTACATCGAAGTTAGCAACCCAGTGGAGCAGAAACGTCCCGACAACTGTAACATTAGTGGTGTCTGATACAGAAATAGCCACCGGCCACTGAGTGAAACGACCGACACAAGTGAGCAGAAAAGTCTTTCTATCGGAAGGATGGATGGATGTGAGAGAAACTAGAATGCGTTTTGGAGACAGCATGGTGATAGATCTTGCTATGTTGGCAATGCAAACAGGATTTTGCCCAAGTGCGTACATCCTGGTTCATACTAAGCCACACGTAACGTTGAGAAGTCAGTTTGAAAATGGCACGTACTCCGGGGCGTGAAAGCTAGTGTTGGAAGCCGAACAGAGGTTTGCGACAAATTGATGGAACAAACGGTCGCTTATTGGGAGTAGATACGTCGCACAGGATGGTGGAATGAGGATGAGGAAGGGGAACCTTGGGCAGGCAGAGAGATGAGAAGGTCCCTGGACGAGATAGTTCTGCTTCTGACACTTTCTCCAGGCTTATTTCTGATGAAGTTGAAACCGTGTCAATATGTATTCTGGAAAGGGCGCCGGCGGTAACGTTGACAGATTTTGGAATAAGACGAATAACCGCTGTGAACTGTGCGATTAAATCGAGATGACGAATTTCACTTGGGGAACGTTTGACCGGTGAGGAGTTAAGTGCGTAGACAAATGGCTTGTATTATGTCAGAACAGTGAAAACTCGACCTTCTAACGAGTGCGGGAAATGCCGAATCGACAGGTATATTGCGAGTAGTTATCTGCTAAACGTATTACAATTAGCTTGTGCAAAGGACAACTATTGAGAGTAAAACGAGACGGGCTGTAATTCCTCGTTGACAAGCTGCTGAAGAACTCCTCCCACTGCATTTGCTGAAGCTTCGATTGAGAGAAACAATCAAATGTTAGAGTCGGCATTAAAATGAGACAAGGCAATGGTTTCGCTAAGTGCTTTTTTGCCAATGTTAAACGCATGCACTTCTTGGGCATTGAAAACAACGGCCTTCTTTGATCCGTGTAGGAGGTCAGTCAACGGCTGTAGAATATGTTAACAGTGTGGTGTGAAAAGACGATAGTAGTTGATTGTACTGATGAAACGTTTAAGTTTTTTAGTTGAATCGGGAAGGGGGAAATTTTGTAACGTCTTGATTTTTGTGTCCAGCGGCCGGATGTTCTTGGAATCGATTGTCCTAAAAGTTCCAGTGAATGAACATCGAGAACACACTTCGAGGGATTAATAGTGATTCCAAATTGGGCGAAACGTTCGAATAATAAGCGGAGGTGTTGTTCATGTCTACAATGATCTCGACTAGCCATCAACACATCATGAAGATAAACATAAACAAAATGAAAACCTCGGGTTGCTTGGTCAATAAAATGTTGAAAAGTTTGGGGAGCGTTACGTAGACCGAATGGCATTCTGAAAATCTCAAAAAGACCAAACGGAATATCCTCAGGGGCCACGGTATAGGATGATAAGCACCGCTCAACTTTGAAGATGGGGGTGATTTTCGCCGATTTCAAGCTTTCGGACGCCGTTTCTACAGCAGCTGACTGGGTAAACGGAATGCTTAGCCAGCCAGGTAACTGTGCAGTCCCATGGACAAGAACTCGAAGGGATATACAGTCTGGTCCGGGGGATGTGTTTTCAATCCCCCGCATTTTTACTAGCACAGAATCCGCTGTGGTATCTTCTGTGGAGATCCCTCCGAAAGCGTTAAAAATCTCTGCCACTGAAGAGTTAAGCACACCGTTAGTGAACAGAGTGCGGTAGAAGCCAGCCAGTACTTCAGTGGCCCCACCGCTTTGGCTAGTAAGCTCCTCTGGGCCGGCTAGCTGGGGCACGCCAGCTTTGGCTTTATGGATTTTTGAAACAAATTTATATAGGTTTTTAAGATCAATGACGAAGTGCTGGGTTAAACGTCGCTGGAAACCTAGTCGATTTTTCTTGATTAGTTTGACGCATCGGTTTCGAAGTTGCGCATAGAAATGACGATCATCCAGATCCCCTGACATTCTAAACCGAGCCCGTGACAAACGTTTAGCGTGGAAGATGTTTAACTTTGTAGACCGCCATTGCCGTCGCAGTTCCTGGCGGATGGTAGAGTAGAATGGTGTTGACTAATCTATGGCTTCGCCAGTGGTATTGGTAAAATGGTCACACACTTCCCCAACAGACAGGAGTTAGTTAAACTGGTCCCATGGGGCATTGGCTGAATACGCGTTGAGTGCGCTTACCTTAATTCATTGGAAGTTTCATTTTGGAACGTTTGCTCTGGAAGTGAGCTCAGCATTATGAATGAAGTTGAAGGTAATTAAGGCGTATTGGCTTAAGTCGAGCGGGGTGTCCTCTGTTAAGTTGTTCACCATCAACTCCAAATTAGTGAAGATATAATCTAGACGGGGAGTATGGCCCTTCCGCCACCTTGTGCAAGCGGTCACATGTTCCGTAAGTTTAACAGCTGCAGTTGCGGCCAGAAATGTTGCAGGCCTTGCATCCACGGGTCCTTCGTACTAATAGGATTAAAAGTCAGTTTGTGGCAGTTAAAGTCTCCCGTTATTAAGATATGCATGTATTATATGGAGGGTATACAGCTGAATCTGGACATAATTGCCTCACCGTGGTCACAGCAAGGGCAGAAAATCCGATGTATAAATCCAGCTAACAATCTGTCAGAGTTGGGTGGTGCGGTTGAGCACCAGACTGATTCAGAATTATTAAGGAGTATTGGGTAATATAGGGGGTAGCCAGAAGGGAGTTGCAAACACAAAAGGCAGCACCCCCTACCTTGTCCACTGTCCTTCCATTCCGAAAAAGCAGAATGCTTGTTATATCATGTTCAGGACTGAGGTGATTTTCTCAGAGCCAGATTTTATAAATTTCGACAATGAAGAAGTAATTTGCAAGACAAAGCGAACGGAGTTCGTCAAGCTTGCTGGTCAGACTTTGTGTGTCGTTGTTATAACCACATATGACAAAAGCTGCTCTGAAGAAATGCCGGTTGTCGGGGTCGCTAGTGGGCTGAATCTTTTCGCCAGACGCTGGGCGCATCAACGAGGTTATCGCTGACTCTGACTGAGCCGGTAGTAGACGCTTTTTGAGAATGCAGGTCAACTTAGAGAATGTCTGACCGAGAAGCTCGTGCCAGGTGATCAGCTCGCAACTTGTAGCGCTTGTCATTGGAACGATTGGGGTGAAAAGTTATCTTTCCTGGGATTTCATGGCACTGGTAGAGACAACGCTGTAATATGTATATCGCTTTCTCGGGGACAGTTACGGTAATTTCCAAGAGCCTTAGAAGGAAATCAGTGGGAGTCAGTTTAGAGCGCGGGGTTCACAATAGGTGATGCAGAGGCACATTTTCTGGCATTAGGACAGACGCAAGAAATTTCCGTTGGTTAAGATCTTGTGCGGTGTTGTCCACACATATATAAGACACATTTCTGACAATTACGTTGCGTTAACGGTGAGCGAAGACGGCATTTTTCCTGGCTTAGGTTTCTGTTTTGTCGCTTGGTTCATGACGTATCAGGACGAAGTGAGGCGATGCTAAAGGGACGCAGCACACGGGCTGCCGGGAGAACCTCCCCAATTTCTGGAGCGCTTGCAAGTGAAACCAGTACCCAGTTTGGTTTGTTTACTTGCGGTGAGTCAAGCTTCCTTTCGAAAGGGGTAATGGAAATAGGACGGGTTCGAGGCAGAGGCCCAAGGTTCCCGAATCAAGTCAGTTTTCCTTGTCAAGTGTCAAGAGGTTGTCTTTTGATCTAGAAGGTAATCATCGAAAACGCGGTGTAGGTCTGCTCCTGGGGATTACAGTAAATACCAAGGACAGAATAAGTGTTAATTCTGATCAAAATCAATGGGAGTTGTAGTCGGATCACTCCAACTGAAACCGGTAGTTAGACAGCAAAATGGCAGCCAGGGAACGAACCACGAAACCGATGCACCCAGCGCGGCAACGCTACCGCCCGACAACTCGTCCACGATCGGGTGTGTGCACAACGTCAATAATAACTTACCCCCATACCCATACCCCATTGGCCAAACTGTCGTACTGTAGGCTTTGTACGCTGCGTGTAATTCGTAGACCGCGAATATCTCCGTTATCTTTCAGTTAACAAATACTTCGTAGCTATTAAAATTGCTGAAAATTTGTGATATAATGTAGAACCTAAAGTCTTACAAATCTGTTCCAAGATCTTTTTTTCAGTCTTCCGAAGACGAAAGCAAGAAATGTGCGGTAGCTCAGTGGTATAGGCAGTAAAGGAAAAATAACGCAGAGTCGTATTCTACGTTATTTCAGAAATATGAGGGTAAAATATAACGAACATCGACGTCATAGACGGGGAAGCACACACTCCTGTTTAACTTTGGACGTGAATAAGCAGGACAGCGTGATTATAACTTCGGTAATCGAATCGTTGACACATGAATACTAAGCTTTTTATAATACTATAAACGTGAGAAATGCCTGTAACCGTGGGACAATTCACCATGCTTCACCAATTATTGGCACCACTGTTGTTAACTTTCCCATTAAATCAGGATGTACGCTAGAATAGAAACAGGGTGATCTGCTGAAAGAATGACATTAAAGAACACTCCCAGCTAGAAAGATTACGACACCTAAAACGGCAACCGTGTAGTTCGCTGATATGTTGCTTCAAGGCCGAAGCGATTTGAAAACGGTCATTTAGGCGCCAAAAAAGATTCTTCAAATTTTTCATGAAATATTATAACGCATATTACGGGACAAATATACGTACGTTATCGAGTATAGTGGTTGCGTTGCAATGATTAAAATCAGCTATGCATAAATATTGTCCATGGTTGCACTTTTGTTGGAAAAAATGTGTCGCCATTTTTCTCGACAAAAGCATGATGTTGGCTTTCTTAATCGATTCTACATGCTGAGAAAGCTTCCATCAGAATTTCCGTGGTGCAATACATAATCCCACCTCAAGGAAACGTTCAATTCCTCGTGAAATTTGTAGATATGATTGAATTTTTAATTTTCGACCACGCTGCGTTTACATTGCATTGTGCATGAAATATCACTGTAATTCCTAATTAAAATTATGCCACCACGGTCGATGGTTAATTGTTCACCTGAATTATATGTTCAGCTCCGTTCTTTCCTAGTATTTCCGATGGAAAAGGGTCTACGTTTCCACCTGGTTGTTTCTACCTACGGTATGCTGTAAACATGGGTAACACGCGTAATGGTCAAGACGAGTTACTGAATAGGCTAGGTAAATGCGAGTGTACCTCACTAGGCTATTAGTGATAACGAAATGAACAAATGAGACAAAATAGTTACAAAGTTCCAGCAAGTAATGGTAATCAAAAGGATTTGACTCACAGAAAAGTGTTCACAGGTGTTCCAGATGACCACCACAATATTCCAAATTACCAATATCCGGAGGTGGATAATATCACAGAGTTGCCGTGGACTGCTAAAACGCGATCCGAGATGCGACGGTGCTGGTAGTACAACGGAACTAGAAAAAATTGGATGATAGATCCGTGCGGTATTGTCAAACGACTGCGCAACGGAGAGGAGAGCAGACCGACGTGTACAAAATTGGTATTGTATTGCAAGGTCACTTTTATCAATTTAAACAACACAAGAGGTTGTTGTACAGAAATGAAACATCGTTTGCAAACAAAAATAAGAAAATCTCTACAGTACTCCCCCTCAGAGCGTTTGTAGAGGATAAATGTCCGATTATTGTCTGGTAAGCAAGAATAAGTGATATGAACGTTATCAACGAAAACGTGCTGGTAAATTAACATGCGTACCGAAACGCGTAGTTGGACGGAGTGGGGGCAGATGAGGAAAGGGGGTTGATGGTATTTGAGTTTGTTCACTAGAAAAATGAGGAAAAAGTGCTCTTTTGTCGACACTGTCAATTGTGGGTGTAGAGTCTAGTGTGTGAGAAGTGGGAGAGTTGGATGTTTCAGGGTTCTGTGTTTCGGTTACATGAGTAAATTATTGAGAGTGAGATTCCTGATGCGTGTCAGCGTAAGCAGGTTTGAGACGATCGATGCTCACAGTAACATGCTTTCCAGAACGTTCGATAGTGAACACCGGGCCCGTTCGCGAGATCACTTTAAAAGGACCATCGTAAGGTGGTCAAAGTGAACGCCGAACTTCGTCACAACCAACGAAAACGTGAGTGGAAGTCGTCACGTCTTTGTTGAGTTGTTGAGGCCAAGAACGCTGTCGGGTAGGAATGGCATGGAGTGTGATTTAAGACGGTGTGCGTAATTCGTCAGATCTGTTGCACTTTGTGTTTTTTGATTAAAAAGATCACCTGGGAGACGTACTGTGGTTCCGTAGACTAATTCAGTGGTGGAACATTGTATATCTTCCTTAAGGACGGATCTGGTGCTTATTAGAGTGAGTGGTAAGCGCTCTGTCCAACTCTGTGTTGACTGCGCCATGAGTGACGCTTTCAACTGTGTGTAAAAACGTTCAACGATTCTATTAGCAGCAGGATGATATGCAGTTGCCCTGATGTAGTCACAACCCAACAGATGGGTCAAACCGTGGAATTGCGAACCTCGGTCCGTTGTGACGAACAATGGAACACCAATGTTCGAGGAACACTTTGGAGAATGTCTCAGACGAAATATCACTAGGGGGAACAGTAACAGGCCATCGTGTAGATCTGTCGATGCACGTAAACAGGAATGTTTCACCGTTTGATGGGGGTAATGGGCCAACCACGTCAACAGGAACGTAAGAGAGGCGTGCGTCTGGAGTGGGGAAGCTCCCAGGGAAGACGATGGTGTGGCCATGAGACCTGCTGCTCTGGTAATCAAGACATGACTTAGTCCACCAGCACACATCTTTGTTCACATTGGGCCAAACATAACGGGCAGCAATTGGTTTGAGTGTGGCGCAGACACCAGGATGCGACAAAGAGTGCAAATGGAGAAAAACGGGTGAACGAAGAGACTAGGGTTGGACTGGACGTGGGATGCCTACGAGAGTATCACATACAATAGTGGACTCGGAAGAAGGTAGGTGTTGAGTCGTTCGCTAACGATTCAAGGTTCACAACGAGTTACGCGTAATCGGTCAATCCAAAAATGTCTTTCTCAATATCCAACGGCAGAGAAGATAATCTATCTTCGAAACGGTTAATGAGAAGACGCTCGTTAAAACTGGATTTAATACGGTACTAATTGAATCAATGTACATGAAAATGAAATATCATTCCTCGAATGTGAAATATCCTCACAAATTAGATGAAGAATGTGCCAGTACAACAACTCTGACAACTAGGCACCGCTCAGTATTGGGGATGATAAAACGAAATTGAGTTCACTCAAACAAATGGTCA
>LUCH01008651.1:0-11601 GCA_013368495.1 Paragonimus heterotremus | reverse complement strand
AGCATGAGCCAAAGGCCCAGTAAGTCATGCACACAACTGTTCGTAGACGAAGCTAATCGGCCTGCTAACTCCCTAGGTCAGTGGCGTGCGTCGGCACGCTATCGACAGTTTCAGTTCAAGACTGACCTCATTGCTCATGCACAAATCAGAAGTCGGTACATGGCAACTGTCCGCAAGAATCGCTTACATCGTCGGCTACAGATGACTGCACAACGGTTCGAAGGGTCTACTTTGATATGCGTCCTTAACGGTTCGAGTATCACGATCTTTCGTTTCTACAGGACTTACGATCTCTGACGCAGAAGCCGTAAATGAGTCGGCGGACTTCTCGGCAACATAGATATCTGGACAAATTCACCTCCTAAGGTTCGAAATATCAGTCTGATAAACTGTAATAGCGTTATGGATACTTAACTTTTAGCTAATTTTGAGGGCCTTCTACTCCCTAGAGTTAGCTTCGCTAGACCTGACCGCATTCTACCCGAATCACCATATGGAAATTCCGAGCATTCAGCTTAGCATCTTAATTTATTATCCACTCAATCCGCTCCCAGTAATGGGCACCTAATAGTTGGAAACATGTCACTCTTGCCTCCCACTTCAGGGTTGGCGAATACAGCTTCCCTGTTGACTAACGTCCGATCGCTGTGCTATCCTTCATGGTAAAAGCGCTGGAGGAATTGCTGTACGACTAATCGTCTTGCAACTTTTGCCGGTTTGCAAAATGGATTCATAAAAAGTTTGCGTTAACGCGATGAAATTGACGGCAGTCACGGATCAACGGACTAAGTCCGCTGACCGCCGTTGATTTTGCTTGCCTCAACTTCACCAATACACTTAATCACATAAAACATTCGACCCCCACCAGAGAGATTCAACATTATGAATTACAATGTAACCTGTTGAGAAGGTTCTATCCTTGGTCCACCTCTATTATGTACCTTTGTCAGGGTTTTTTCATACCTATATTTCGCCTCCTCCGCTGCGGTTTGGTGATGACGTTAGAAAATGACTGTGTTTGGCTTCACCTAGTGCCCAGTCCGTTTTGAAATATGAACTGGCCTTGTTGTTCAGCTGGTTGCAGACAAACATGCCTCAAGTCAACATAGAGCGGTGCAAGATTATATATATCTGACGTCCTTCGAATGCACACGGTCCGCGGGTGCATTGCACTAATTTCGGTCGTACAATAGTATGGACGGTACCACTGAGCACAGTGGCCACCTTTAGGCTGTGGTTTCTTCCTGACACCTCTTTTAATAAGTCCGGAAGAAACGCCATACGAGCTCGTTATTCGAAATCTGCGAACAAATCCGTCGACAACTTGCTACTCAAATAGCTGAAATCTGCACAGCTGTTTGCAAAGTCCTCGCTGATGTGAACTGGAGTAGACCGAAAGGAAGAAAACGTCTGATCTGTGTTGATATCCAATCCAAACTTGGATGCCGCAGTCGTGAAGGCCGTAGCTGAAGTTCGTCTTCGCTGTGCGCAAACAGCGCGCTGCCATCTACGAACAGAAGTATGCGCATCGTTTAGGTGTGTAGCCGGAGCGTCGAATATTCAGTAGGCGTTCATCCGTGCGGTATTCAACCTTAACGGCGTTCTCCGCCGAGTCCCGAACAGCGACTGTTGGCGTGGCAGCAAGAGATAAATTGAGCAGGGTTGGGGCTAGGACACAACCAAACTTAATGCTGTTGACAATGTCAAAATCATCAGAGGCCGATCTACACGACTGTACCTTCGCCTTTGTGCCCACATGACACCTTATAATCAAACTGACGAACTTACACGAACATCCAAACTTACCAAGCACCGTCCACAACGCCTCGCGGCTCACGGAACCAAAGACCTGGGTGAAATCCACGAAGAAGGCACACACGGGCTGGTTGCGTTCACGACACGTCTCCGAATTTCGCCGAACAGCAAATACCAGGTCAATCTTACTGCGGTTAGCCCGGAATCCACACTGCCCATATTGGCCTCCGAAGCGTTCGCATTCAGTCGGTTCAAGGGGATCTTTGCAAGCGCCTTGCCAGAGCAGCTCAGCAGATTAATGTCGGTGCATTGCTTCCTAAACTTACCTTCGAACAAAAATACTACAAATGCATCCCAGAACTCTTATGGCACTACTTACTGTTCGTAGATGGAGTGAACCAGCTGGGGTAGGACGAGATTCAACGTCGGCCCGTCATTCTTCAAAAGCTCACCTGGAAATCCATCCTCTCCTAGAGCCCATACATTGAACAGTTGTCTAATCGTTCTCTGTACCTCTGGCGAATCCGGGGCGAGAGCAAGTGAAGATTTGACGGCCTGTTGCGGCAGGTTGCTCACGATTACTTAACTAACGGTATCAGGACGGTTTAGTAAGCTATCAAAGTGTTTACGCCAGACTCTCATGATGTTCTCTGGCTGGGTGCACGAACAGCCCGTATCCATGTCTACCAGTGCTTCGGTAGACTGGATGGATGGATGGATCGAAAATCGTCTTGAACGGATCACAGAACTGCCTGCGTTGTCCGTGATTAGCGTAGGCCGGCATCCGCTCACCATGCTCTCTCCACTAGTTATCCCTGATTCCGCGAACACGTTCGGCCAGGTGACGGCGAGTACTCCGGAATGTCGTTGTCTTGCCTTCATTGTCCAGGTCCATTGTGGAATCAGCAAACGCCGCGTTTTTCTCTACTGTTAAACTGGAGATGGCCGTGTTGTTGTCGTCGAACCAGTCCGACCGCCATTGATGTGAGATATGGATAATCTCGATGGTTGCTGTCGTGAACTGTTCCTTGAGGTCTTACCACATACCCTCGGGGGTAGTGGATAGAAGAACGTCTTGCAGACGAGCGGCAACGGCACGTTAAAAGGCAGTCCTCGTCTTGCGGTCCTCCAATTGTTTGACAGCCGAGTTTTCCGGTTGTCTCGATGATCTACAATAAACGGGCCCGCAAACATGAATAAACAATGTGAGATGTTAAACGGGGAATGTGTGCAGGCAAAAAATTGGAAAACATACCGATAGTCATGAGTTCAGTCTGCAACTGGTCAAACCATAGACCAGCATTCGTAAGAATCGTGAGCTTTGGTGATGCCTAGATCGAATCTCTGTAGCTGAAATGCTGCAAGTGAGGAACGATGTTATCCTCGGGAAACTAACCGTATCAACTCAGGCCATTAGCCGTCAGATGTGTGAGAACGGAGCTGGGTACAGGTGGCAGGTTACTCCCGAACAGCCAGAAGGCAATAACTTAGACGGTGGGCGGGCTTCTAATGACAGACTTGTATATAGTGCCCCCATTTACACTGTCCCATATGGACCACATAATAACTTCACGTGCAATAGCTTTCAGGTGTAACATTCCGTCGACTGTTGTCCATCTGAGATAGGTAAGTCGAAACAGACTGAAAATGTAATCCATATATCTAACTAATCTACAAACGTGGTGGTATAGCTTTCATTTGAATTTACTTTAACACTTAGTGTAAAATGGGGTGTCAGTGCAATGTGGTCGGAAATTACAAATTAATTTTTAACACCCAAACCACAAAATTTTGGGATATCAGCAAGACAGAAGAGTGTATTCCATCAGGAAAATTCCGATGGAAGCATCTTCGTAACGCAACATCAACTACGAATGCCAATATGATGGCTTCATCGAGGAAAATGAAGAACATTGTTCTCAACAAAAGTGCGGATGTGAACAATTTTAAGGTGTAGCCAATTTTTCTCATTGTAGCAAAACTATTACACCGGAAAAAATTTTGCACTTTTTCTGGAGTATGCATTTTTATCATTTCATTAAAATTTACAAAATTTTCTTCCGCACACAAACGGCCGTTTTCAAATTCTTTCGGTTTTAAAACACCATACCGGTTAGCTACACAATTGTCCGATTTTTGGCGGTTTGGCTTCTTATTATTATGAAACTAGCTTTCATATTCTTTGCCCTTTTACATCAGAATCGGGTGCTCAGCGAGCTCAGAGTTTACATACACCCACTGCATTTCATACGCGATTATTCTAGATTCAGCTTACTAACTTACGTTGCAAGTGGACGGAGTATAGTCTGAAGGACCAGTAGACATCCTCGACTAACTGTACTCCATATACTCGTTTTCGTGGAAATCAAATTCACCCACCAATTTTTTGAATTTCATCGTTTTTCACTTCTATGGCCGAGCAGACCGAGTTTCACAAACATGATGCACGAATGCTGGTTCCCTGATTACCAATCAGCTGAATCTTTCCCGAGGACAACTATATCGTTAGGTATACCAGACACCCCTCTGTATGCGACGACAGTCCCTATCCTTATATCTGAGAAATCTTCAAATGACCTACATTGGCGGTGATATCAAAACATTTCCCAATTTCTCCACTACTCCTATCTCGGTTCATCCTTTGTATGTGCCTTTTTGTTCTATAGATTTTCTTGATCTTTATGGGGACGGGTATAGGAATGATAAACTTTCTGCTGCTTCTTGTGACTGGTATGCTTGGTTCCTCTAACACCAAACTGGGACGGTGGCATGCCTACCGGAGAAGACAGAATGCATATCCAAATTCTTTAACCTTGCTCCGGCCATAATTAGGTGTTCGGCTGAATGACGGGCTTCCTGAATTGTGTCCACAGAAGGAACAGCTATCGCTTATAAAGACACAACCGGAATTTCGCAAGAAATTGAAGGGTAGGTCTGGGCTTAGTTAGACTGGGGGCCGTCGGGTAGCACCGATGTAAATGTTTTCCTGTCTAGTTCATCACGGACGCCTCACGTTCATCGGCTCTAAGGGAGTTCTGAAGTGGAAACTGTGTACAACTTAGTTATCAATATGGACTTGCCAAAATTTGAGCTATAACTCTTTGGGGGATCGCCCTTGGAAGTCCTCAGCTTCGTGCGAAACTTTGTGCTCAACGTGGTGAACGGATTAATTGACGAATGACAGAAGTTGTCCTACCCGGTTTATTATTGTGAGGGTCGGAGAAAGCAGCTGCCGGATACCGCGTACTGCTGCTTAGTGATGGATAGTTTACTGGAGCAACCGAAATTTTGAAGCAACGAGCTGAAACGTCACATGAACTGATTCAGGTCGTCAACAGGGACTTGTTTGACTGCCCAGCGCTCGCCATGTAAGACACTGAGGGCTTGTAACTATCAGCCAATCATAAGAATATATATCAGTTGATGTTGTCCCCACTCAGCCAACCCGCTGTGAACCGTGAATAGACCTCCTTGCCCCGTGTAAGAGAAATGAACGCAGGTCGCACCTTTTCTTATACACCAATCAAGCGCCTTCTTTCAACGACTTTGGTTTCTAATAGCGTGCATAATCAATTTCTCGCAGTGCTCATCAAGTTTGCACGAGTCTCCCAGAGGGACAAAGTGTTCAACAAGGTTGACAGAGTACATGAACTGCCACGAGGTGGATGTCAGCCGTTCTAGACAAAAACCGGACACGGAGTGCGGCAAAAATTTGCCGTTGCCAC
This sequence comes from Paragonimus heterotremus, assembly GCA_013368495.1. Lineage (NCBI taxonomy): Eukaryota > Metazoa > Platyhelminthes > Trematoda > Plagiorchiida > Troglotrematidae > Paragonimus > Paragonimus heterotremus. The sequence continues at coordinate 6,121 of LUCH01008651.1, read as the reverse complement.
GGAAGACTATAGTCCAAGGTGTTTGTCCAAACCATGGGTCCAAGAAAAGGATACGGCTCTACTCGTGGATCTACTGATTCAGTTGGACAGACGGGCGAAGTTACTAACATATGGTTGGGATACTGGAATTAAACTGGTCTCATCTTTCGAGAAAGTGGTATGTAGTTGCAGACGCAATACTGGTTATCAGAGTACCAAAAGTAAGAAAGCCTCATTTGCATCGAAGGTGAGTACCAGCTACAAAACGGAACAAAAATCAAACAGTAGGCGATGGAAGCCGGGAAGCTTCAGTTAGCAAAATAAGGCCGAAAAACCACTAACTTGATAACACCCAGGGCCAAACATCAGTTAAAAGTAGTTGTCCCGGGTTGTAAGCCATTATAGCCCTGCCGATCAATCTGCCGCAATCAAGTTGCGGTTGAGGATGTTGCCCGACGGACTTTGGTGCTAATGGAGGATGAAGATTATGTGCCGAGGGAAAGAGCCGGGGTTATTGTGATCAAAGGGGTCGGAAGGCTTGAGGAAGTATTGAGATCAAACCGTTTTGCGTTGGGAAGACGTGCTACTAAAAAGGACAGTTCCCTCGTTTTGTCACAATAAGGTTACCCGGACGGATGCTACAAAGGAAGAACTTCAAGTTTCGGTATAAATTAAGCGAAGGGAGCTCAGGGAATGTAGCACAGGCTGCCGTATAGCCGAATCGTGACTAAAGCTGAAACTGACTTTGAGGGGCTGCCCTCCAGAGAATTTTTCCGTTCACAGACATGACCACGTAAAGGCGCGCTGGTTTAGGAGCTTTACTGCTGGTAAGCAATCGGTACAAGCCTTGGAAGGCTTCCTTCTCGCAAAACATTCCAGCGTGCGGGCAATTCCCTACCACATTCAGGAGAATAACAAGAGATTGCTTAATTTCAGCGCCTTTGGAAGAACACCATCTGGCACTGAAGAGGATAAGCTTCCGATAAACGTCCTAAACGCTCTAGTTAGTGAGTCAGCAAACTCAGTGGCAGCTGAAGACTTCAACCTAACGAACATCTCCTGGGACTACGAAACCAACAGGATGTGCATTTCCAGAGGAAGATTCCTGGACCGTTTGCACTCGAACCGTTTAAGTCAACACGTTCAAGCGCCTATCTGGTTTCGACACGAGCATGTAACATCCGTGTTAGAGCTGGTAGTAAGTGGATATGAGCAGGGCATCGTCAACTTAAAAAGCGAACCGCCGCTTGGAAAAGTGGTCATTGTGTTCTGCGCTCCGATCTACCCGTACGGAAATCTCTCCTCCGAAAAACTTACACGTTATTTTTATCGGGTGCATATGGCACGGCTTTTAGAAGCGGACTGGAGCACGTCTAGGGTTTCTGAGGAAAGGTGTTTCTCTTGAAGATGGGCGGAAAATCATAAAAGATGGATTTATAAGACCGATGGGCTGATTCTCACTCCCACTACCAAGAAGAGCTCGGAATCGTTTGCTCCGGTGGAGACCAACCGTGCGTGGTGCGCTTGTCAAGAGAAAAAATTGTTGAAAAGAATACCGAAAATGAAGGTCATCCTAATCAGTTAAAGTGCAGTAGCTTCAAAACCGAAGTTTGTAGGGCTCACAGTCCGACAGAATACCGGTTTGAAGCAGGCCTTGCGCGCAAAATGAAAGCAGTTCAAAAGCGTGTTTACTCGTAGGTCTAATCAAAAGGGGTCTGCATGCAGGAAGTTGGTGCTCTCTTGGCAAAGGACGGTAAACCAGCCGGTGATGAAACGGAGAAATCCAACTTTTTCGTCAGCTTTCCCTGGGGGTTCACAGGAGGAACGATGTGAACAAGGTCCTATCGGAGTTGGCAGAGTCCAAACCTCACGGCAAAATAAACAACACATTTCTCACCGAGGAGTATGTTGGGAATACCTCAGGCTCCTTTAATCTCTTAAAGTCTGCAGCGGCCAACGGCGTTTATCCAGGTATAGTTAAACCACGGTTAAGAGTTTTACAGCGTCTCCTACGACAGCCTTTTACAGTGCCTTAAAGGACAGGAAGATCTCGGACGAGTGGCGGGTAGGCACTGTGGTCGCTGCTTACATGGGAGACTAACAAGAGAAACAAAACTGTTATACACCCGTGAACCTGACGAGTATAGTTGGAAAATGCCCGGACTAGCTATTTAGGGGCTAGTTTTCAACGCATCTTGTTGAAAACCGTTTTCTTAGCAATGTACAACACGGTTTTCAATAAGGGAATTCTTGTCTACCCAACTTTTGTACTTCATGGATGAAGTCACGGGACGATTGGGCAGAGGCAGGAATGTTGAGGTATGCAACTTAGATTTCACCTAAGCATTCGGTCCAAAAAGTCACCGTTATCTCATCAACATGTTGGCGCGGTTCGATATCTTCAACTGAGTGACTGACTGGGTAAAGGATTTTTTGTGTAACAGGGCTTTTTAATGTGAAACAGATTTTCCAAGGCGAGCGCAGCCCACAGTAGTGTCTCCCAAGGATCTCTTTCGGGTTCTCTCCTATGTCTGATGTTCGCCAATGATCTACCAGCTGAGCTTAGTGATCCGTACTTTGCATTTGCAGGTGTCGTTAAGGCGGTAGGACCGATGAACCGTGCCGCCCTTACTCAGGGCCTCAAGGCAGTAGCACATTGCTTTCTTAAGTGGGGACTTCTACTAAATGTCGTTAGAATGCCCAGTTGTAACTGGAAGTCCTGAACTTCTAGAAATACTCGGTCCTAAGGGTCAAATCACTAAGTTCGTAGAGAACATCTGGGAAGGTTCCTGAAAATGTCAATCAAAAACTACTCCGGACCTCATCTCAACGCGCAGCGGCTACACACGGCCCGCAATGGGCTGTTTAGGCCTGAATGAATTTGGTTTAGCAGGCAACCGAAAGTATTTCTGTTGCTGTACATGGTAACAATTCGATCTAATCTGGAGTGCTGCGCATAGGCGTAGAAACCCCACTTACGAAGATACTCAGTATATTGAGACAGTACAATTTGCAACTCGAGTAATATTAGGATTTAATGGTAAACCCTGTCAGGAGCGACTAGGGGAACTTAGGTTTCATTCCCTGAGTAACGGGGGAATGAGTGATGGTCTTATTGAGACCCTCATAATTCTGTAAGGCATAGGTGGCGAAAAGACCACATATCTGTTTCAACAAGTGGGTCGAGACTACATCACCAGAGGTCAAAGTCTCCGGAAGGAGAAAAGCAGCAAACTTCTTCAGCAATCGGACAGTCAGTTAGTGGAACAGGCTTCCGTTTACATTGGTTTATAGCGATTTTGTGATCCCCATCAAATTGCGTCTGGATGGAGTGTGGCCAGAGTCCTTTATAGATCTTCCGTCGCATAACGGACGATATTCGACAGATAGCGGTAGCGTAGAGAAGTGTGGCGGTGTGAGGGCCCTCTTTCGTCTTGCATTTCCATTCCACAAAGTTGATCCTGAATTGACACTAGGGTATTTCTGACGAGCTGCCAGTGTTTCAGGTTACGTCTTCTGTGACAGAGTGATCACTTAAGCCTACTCAAGTGTTTGTATTGTGGCACAGACGTACACCGTCAAGACCTCCGATGTAACGTATGGAGTGATGGAGCATAGGCTCTCCGATTCGAGGGTGAAGTCTCCTTTGGTAGTATCGTCGCATTGTTCTATGGGCGTTGGCACCGACGCATTTTCCACAATGACAACCCATCAACCCGTGAAACCTTCGTGTCCATGCACACTTCCCTGCATTCCGGTCTCAAGTGAACGCGACATTCTCTTATGGTTGTGATGCCTGCTTGGCACAAACTGGAAGTCTCCAATCGAAAACTAAACTGCTAAAACGTTTAAGCATCATCGCCCGCAGACCAGGGGCTGTGATACCACGGGCGACAACTAGAGCAACATGCATTCGCCTCTCAGCGGCCGCTCATGAAGGGGTCGTCAGGTGAAACGGGTCTCTTCTATCAGCCACATTGCATCTCAGTCCTAAGCCCTAGGCTGTCTACCGGTGTGACAGAGATCGAACCAGCGTAACCCAGAAGACGTTTCTATCAACCACAAAAGTGCTACACACGGAATCAAAAGATGAAACCCCGACTAGGTGCAGTTGGGATAACCATGGAAGGAGTGCACGGTGAAAATTGGTTATGATCGGCCGATATTGGTTTGTGTCGGGGATAGACCCAGGTTTATGGGGGTCCGATTATACCAGTGTGAGTTGCGGGTGACTAAGTGCTATTTTTACACTTCTGGTTATCGGATAACGGACTTACCGCTCCCTGTCGCGTAGGAGAAGTCTCCACAGTTAAGATAATGTCCTGCGGTGTTCTGGGAAGATGCTGGCCAAATAAGTCTGTGACAACATACCTAAGAGAATGGGCTATTTTAATGATCCCATTCAAGAAGGGGTTGGGCTGTGATTAAAGGATTTGTTGATGTTCTATCACGTGCGTGTATCACCACCCGCTTCGGAGGAAGCCCTCATACTGAGAGTTTGAAGGAAGCGTACACTTGATGTCATATATTTAGACGAGGATTGATGGCTCAAGACGATTCTTTTCTTCTCGTTTCTCTTGCCCACATTGACTCCCTCGGTAATCAAGACGGTCTTTGAAGTCGAGAAACGGAACCCGGAAAATCCCATAACTCCACTTCAAATGGGACAGTGGCAGCTGTGGATGCTCTTCTCTGGTATTTTTGTGTAAATATTCTAGACGCTCGATCAGTGACAGCCACTCCATCCTGTGCAAACTAAACCTTCCAGTCAACTAAAGATGCTGTGTGCATTCATCTTGAACTCTGATGCGGTGGGTAAACGTGAAAGAGTGCGGCCAGCATGGATGGATGTAGACCAGTATCTTGACTGCAGAATCCGGTCAGATGATGGAGACAGTGCACACCTGGTGATTACTCTCTGTCACAGTGCTGTCACGGGCTTTTTGGTCCGTCGCTGTCACAAGTCTGAGGGTCATATGGATTCCTGGTATGTGCCTGTCAGCACCAAATTAGAATTTTGAAAGTTGAGGGCTATGGATGCTGTCAAACGAGCGTTAGGCGAGTCTATCACTGCAAGGAAGTTCACGCCGGCATTGCAACCAAGTGAGGACGCCGATCCCATGGACGAGAACGTCGACGGCGGATTACCCACTGAGGCACTGCGTAGTGTATTATTTCGGTCCGTTAAAGGCAAAACTTGCACCAGCATTTCGGCTGAATAGTTACCTGTATTCAGACTCGTGCCATGTGTATAGAAATAGGCCATTCCCCACCTGCCGACTCCTTATTCATTACCTTGTTGAGCCCATGTGTAGGCCTGGCTAAAGATGGAGTGGAATTGCAGGAATGTTTCACCGAAGGAATAAGACAAACACAACAATCACCCTGTGTGTTTCGAAGACAATGGCGGCGTGAACATCTATCCGAGTGGCAGACTGACTGTAAAGGGTAGAATTCTACATGCGATTTTCAGGTGAGTGATGTGGTTCTCCACCACAAAAAGACGCTATGCCGTAGTCACGGAGGTACTTAATGGTGATGACCTACACGAATGCCAAGTGTCAGTCGCAACTGTAGTTGGTACTGTAAGACGGAACGTCAAATCACTTGGCTTTCTAGAAGCGTCCGCATGGTGATACCGGGTCGTTACGGGTGAAAAGAAGGGCACGGATCTCTCTTTCGAACCGGTCCCTACTGTCATCTTGGGTTTAGAAGACCAGCCGGTATCGGGACCCGGTGTTGATTTTGTTAAGGTATCTCGGACAATCCTAAGACGTCTGTGATTCGTTCGATGATAATCGAAAGGTGGTCCAACTTTTAGAAATCTCTCTCAGGTGAACTGCATGAACCACCGTAAAGTTGTTGATCCCCGAACGGAGAAATCTAGTCCCCTTCATTTGCATTCCCCATTTTCCCATTAGTCTGACGCTTGTTCCCACTACCTCACCCACCCAGTTGTGTTTTATTGAACTAATACGTCATTGAATGTCCGCGGCGGGAGTAGCCATTCTCGTCCTGGTCTACTGGCGTGATGGCTCACATTTGACCTCGCTGGTCCTGTTGAGAAATTATTCAGTTTGCTGGACGAGACTATCGTCGCCAACGATTGAGGTTTGCTTTTTGCAATCGATGAGGCATTCCT